>JAULBY010041165.1:0-13428 GCA_032358315.1 Ophiocytium majus
TGTCTGATTTCCTGGTCACACGCACCGTGTGCAAAGGGCTTTCCGCGCCCTAAGCGGAGTTTAATAAGAGTACAAGGTCAGTGCTCGCACAACATGGTGGCAGCGTGCCATGCACTGCTCTTACCTTACCGTTGCAATGTGCCACCCACCGTAATGTGGCGGTCATCTATGCACCACTATGCGCCGGCTGCTTGTGCGTTCGTTTTGCTCGGTGCTCTTGCTCATCAGCCTGAGCGATGCTAGGCTTTTTGCTTGTTGCGGGCATGTGTGTGCCTGCAGGGACCTGGGTCTGTGCTGTGTGATGTGGGCAGTTATGCCACCTTTGCCCAACAACACAATCCGCACCTGGGATGCAGAGTACTTCTACTGAAGTACCAACTGGTACCCTGTCAGCCAGGGCGACGTCTTCACAGCTGCAACAGAGTTTTTAACACATGCATAGTCCCGTACAGCACTGCTAATAGCTCGATTTGCTTGCAGTTGTGGGCGTGCAAGAGCCCATGCCATGCATGCCAGCACCCTGAGTTGCTCGTGGCAATGGCACATGCCCGGCAGCGTTATGGTACTTCAGAACACTTGACGAAGTATGCCGGCTGGGAGAACTTTCACAAGGTTGGTACTTCTGTGGTTCTGTGCTTCTACCACCATGCCCCCTACTAGCAACACACAATTTCACCTGCAGGGCGTGTGCTGTGGCGCTGGCGGCGCAGACACAGAGACGGAGATGAACGGTGATTCCGGTGAGCCAGTGACGGTGTTGGGGGGGAGGCTTTAGCTGCAAAGTCCAAGCCCTGAAGGAAGGGGTTTGCAGGTGCCTTAGCTAACCAAGTCCACTCAAAGGAGTGAGCCCCATCTTGCGCGTTTGCTTCTGGTGGCGACTCATCATTTTGACGGCTGCCATTCGTCCTTCAACTTTAACTTGAAGAATCGGTTGGGCGACCCCTACTGACCATCATCGTCATCCTAGCCCCCCCCACATGTAGCACACTGCAAACAGAGCGGCATGATTTGTCATCGCTTACTGCATGCACTTGCGCACACCATGAGGGCAGGGTTTCATGTGCAAAAGGCGGGTTCGATGTAAGTACTTTTACTTCTGTTAAACTCCGCTTGAGGCGCGGAAAGCCTTTTTCACACGGTTCGCGTGTGATCAGAAAAAGGACGATCAGACATGCTGTTACTAGCGAACAAGCTGGCAACGCTCAGCACTGCGTACTACTACGTAGTATAAGGAAGCATGGCATGTCGCCAGAGCACTACACCAATGGATTACAACCCCATGTCCCAGGAAACCTGCTCCCACCCCCACCCAGCTCCTGGTACACCCCCCTCCCGCCACACACCAGCGCCATGTACTCCATGACACGTGCCGACAGTGCCATCTGGTGCGCCGCTGACAGGGCTGAGCGTATGCGCGACAGCGTAATGCCCTTCAGCGCCAAGGGCCGCGCCGCCCCGGGCACCGTTTCCCGTGTCGCGTACTCCGCCGCCACCGCCACGAGCAGGCGCCTGCCCTCAGGGCCGATGCTGCCAAAGGAACCAAGTACCAGAGTGGCAAGCGTGTAGCAATTCGGCTCGAAAGAGCCCGAAAAGCGGTGCTCCTTGGTCGCCTGCATGGCCCTGCAACGTCGCTGGGGGTCCGCCGCTGCGTTGCGCACAAGGCTGTGAGCACAATCATGCTGGTTACAGTCACATGTTGGGTACGAGGGAGTAGCAATGTCCTGTAGCACACGCAGTGAGTGTACAGTGCACACTTGCCGTGCTATGCCTAGCAGGTGTATTAAGGCCTTCGTAGACAGGTACTGTCGGTGTGTCAGTAATCCACATGTGTATGCAAGGCATGACATTCAGGTTGTGTCATGCAGTTCATGTGGTGGTATTAGGGGTTTATAGGCATGTTAAGCTCCACCCTGATCCTACTAGTGGAGCACGTGATGATCAGCGAAGGCACACTTTTACAGCAGGCCAGCAGCTGGCCTTAGGCAAGACGGCAGTAGCACACAAGTTGTGTGACACAAGCACCAGCAAGCAAGGGCATGACACAGCAACCCTCGATACGCTTGCACCCACACCTGAGGTGCAAAACCTCACCTGCACCTTACTGCTGTCACCAATGAACACAGTCACCATGCACGATGCTCCCAAATGCTCTGCAGATGCTCCAATCGAGACGCCCGTACATCACACTCACGTCGCCACCGATGCCGCTTGCGCCAGCACCGCCAAATCGCCCACACAGCCGCTAGCGCAAATGCCTGCTCAGGCCCTCCCTCGCCCGCGTCACAACACAAGATGCGAAGAGTAACATGCCACGGCGAGCAGCAACCTCGTGTCCAGTTCCGCCGTCCAGACGCATGCACCTGTTGACGCTGCTACCGGTGATCATGCTTCGCTCCTGATTCTCACTCCCCGCCGGACTGCTACGCAGCTGCTGCTACAGGTGGCCACGGCGCTTGCTGTGGTTCCGAGATTTCAATGGCGCAATTGCACTGCGCTGCAGTTTCGCCCAAACCATAGCGCCAACGAGCGCAAAAACAGGCGCAAGCCCCCCCCCAGGCTGGGGCCCTGGGCAGTACTATATAGGTATTGGTAGTAGCGACACACGCACATGAGTCTGCGCACCTCCCAGCCCGCAGCACGGACGATTGATGGTGCCTACCCCTGGTGCTGCCGCTCCTGCTGCGCCAAAGCCTCCCACGAGCAGCAGCAATGGTAACGGCAACGGCTCCACCGTCACCGTTGGTGCTGCTCCCTGTTCTGGAGCTGCGCCAGCTCTTTCCGTGGGCTCAACGGAGCCGCCCACCAGCAGCAGCAGCACCGGTGCCCCCAGCACCAGCGCCACCGTCCCCCACACAGAGCAGGCAACGCCAACTGCCTCAATGAGCCCACCCACGAGCAACAGCAGCAGCAGCAAGCCAACCTGCAAGCAACAGGCGTTTCTGGCGGCAGTGGCGACCGCAGCCAGCAGCGAGCCCCAGAAGCTGCCTGTGCTGTCCACCGACGCCGAGGAGCACCTGCATGGGGTGTGCGTCGAGCCAGCTGCGGACACGTCACTGGGAGGGGCGCTGCTTGCAGCAGAGGCGTTTGAGCCTGGCACCACTGTGCTCAGGGAAGCACCGCTCCTGACGTACACGAGCATGGAAGACCTGGGCTGCCAGCTTCATGCAGTGCTGGTGGGCAGCACCGGCAACAGTGCCGCGTTGCTGATGCTATCCCGCGTGCGACCGCGACGCCGGCCTGCTTTTGTTGGGCACACGGAGCTGCTGGAGGGAGTGTTGCTGGCGTCGGAGCAGCTGGCGCCTAAAGTAGGGGAGCTGGTCAACGGCAACACGCAGCTCACTGCGACTGTGGCGCATCATGCGGTAGTGGCCGACACGTGGCACAGTCACCCGGTGCGTGTGCCATCCGTAGCCCACTGCGACAGCAGCGGCACACCGGGAACTCCTGCCACCAGTGCTGCTGCGGGCACGGAGATGGAGGGTGGCAGCGGCCACCTGGGAGCAGCGGCTGAGCCAGCACCATCATCGGCAGCAGCCTCGCCAGCACCATCAGCGACAGCGGCAACGGCAGCAGCACCCACCAACGCAGAGGCAGCAGACCCCCTCCTGCGGGGCGTGTTTGTTGTTTTCGCTCTGGCGGCTCACTCCTGTGTGCCGAATTGCGTGGTCACCACCGACGTAACGCCATGCTACGTGACCCTCGTGGCAGTGCGCCCCATCCCGAACGGGGAGCCCATCACAGTCTGCCGGGGGCTGTGGCGCAGCAGGAGTCCGACGCGCCTGTGCCCAACTTCAGCCGCCGTGCGTTTATCGCACGGCTGTACAACACCTGCTGCGAGTGCGAGCGCTGCATGGGACCAGAGGTGCTCTATGCGGCGCCGTGCCGCAACCCCGGCTGCCGCGGCAAGGCTTGGGAAGGGGGGGGACCACATCTCTGCGGGTGTGCGACGCCCATAATTCCAACGCTGCTTGCGGCTTCCACGACTGCCGCCCCGCCGTCTCCGGCGCCGGCGCCACCGCCAGGCGGCGCCAACGCCGTCGTTGACGGGTGGACTTGTGCGAAAGACCTCCTGGGACTGCTGCCGGTGGCGTGGCGGTGCAGCAGCTGCTGCCGGTGGCGTGGCGGTGCAGCAGCTGCAGCCGCAAGGTCACGCAGGTGCGCAGCAGCGGCCGCGGCGCCAGCGGCGGCCTTGACCTGCCAGAGCGGTTCGGCACCTGCAAGCAGCGGTTCCTGGCGGCGCCGGCTGCGCTGGAGACTGCGCCAGACGACATGCCGCTGGAGGAGGTGCAGGCGATTATGGACCGCTGCTTCGAGGCGCTGCTTTGTGGCGAGTGCGCGGAGGCCGGCTGCACACTGCTGGTGACCACGCCGAAGCACCCCTACAACGTGTCGCACGCACCTGCGCTCTGGATGCTGCCGTGCGCGGTGCGCCTGTTTAGGGTGGCGGACGCGATGGCCCGCCGCAGGCATGTGACCATCAATACGGTGGGTGGTGCCATCGGTGCCATCAACACTGCGACCCTTGCCAAGTACACGCCGCTGGCGGCAGCTGTGTACGGGGTGCAGAGTGATGTCGTGCTGGAGATGGTGGTGGCGTGGGGCAAGGTTCCATTCCCTGTTGACGCTGACACGGGCGGCAGCGGGCACCTGCCCTCCGGCTGGCAGCAGCGTGCGGCCTGCGGCAAAGTTGCAACAGGGCTGATGCGGGCGTGTGTGCACTGCTACCAAGTGCGATACTGCAACAAGGCATGTCAGCTGGCACACTGGAAGCGGCACCACAAGAGCGTGTGCCCGCCCTTGTGCGCTGCCGCGTTGGACGGCTGTGGACGGCTTGCCCGGCAGCGTTTCCAGCTCTTTGCGGCGAGCCTCGAAGCCGAGCCAGAGGCAGGGGTGTCTGAAGCAGCTGCGTTTGAGCGCACCCACCTGGGGGGTTGCTGAGGACTTGGCATGCGCAGCAGCAGCCGTGTAACGGGCTTCCGCCGGCGCCATCCTGTGCACCACACGCTGTGAGTCGCTGCAGGGGGGGCGGCTTATGGCACTGCACTGTGCGCTGCACACAGGCAAGCCATGTTGAACTTGAAGTGGGGGTGAGCGTTGCTGTTATCATTGTAGCTACCACTCTTGCACAGGTAAATTTGGGTTGTTGAGCTGAGCGGCAGCCACCTGAAAATAGAGAAACCAAATCTGTTGTTGGAAGCGGCACCACGCAGCTGCCAGTGTGCGCGCAGCACTGCGGTGCAGGCGGCGTTGAAGTTGGATTCGAAGCACTTGTTGCACCCATTATGCACAGATTCAATGCGTTGAGGTTCACTAGCTTCGCGGCAGCCGCCTGCAAGCACACACAAGCCCGTCATGTTCGGCCTCACGGCGTGAGCGTGTTCTGCTTGTTCTGCTTGCCGCTGTGCTGCTTTCCTTGGCCGCTGGTGCCTGCTGTGGGTTGCTTTTTAAAAGCTTTGCGCCATGCTGTATGACCCTGCCTGCTGAGCACAATGAGCACATTGGCGCCACATGCCCCAGAGCATGCCATTGTCATTGATACACGTGTTTGTGAGCAATTCGCTTATGGGCGTGCAAGTGCCATTAGCGAACGTGTGCAACATGTGCTCGCTTGTTCGCAGCTGCAGTGACACCTCGTCTGGCTTAAGCTGTTATACCAGGAGATGATCAGCAGGGAGCACACAAACGTTGATATGCCCAGCTCCTGGTATGGTATGACTGCCAATCACCACACCGTAAGCCAAGCGCAGCAGCCATGTACGAGGTGAGACAAATGCAGAGCAGCAGCTGCTGCGACATACTAAATGACACACTCACTGGTTGAAGCAGGAAAACAGAGCTCAGGTTGACACTAAAGGCACGACCCCATCAAAGCAACCGCTGCTGCCCGACCGGCGAGCGCGTCATGTTGCCAATGGCCCAAAGAATGGACGCACCGCGGCCGAAAAACAGAATCTCTACTACCATACTTACAGAGGCCTGCTAAGGCAGGGGAACAGCAGCGCAGCAGGCGCAGTCCCCAAGGGGACCAATGACGCACCGAAAGTACAACTACCATACTTCAAGCACCACGGCATCCACGCACATGCCGCCACCCTGGCCCGCGCCCCCACATCACCCTGTGTGCAGCGCGGGTGCAAATGGCCCCTGCTGCTGCTGAGCACCGCCCCTGCTGCTGCCGCTGGCGTGCGTGTGCGCGCTGCCATCGACGTCGCCATCACCGCTGCTGCCGCTGCTGCCGCTGTTGGAGCGGCGGCTGCGCAGCGGTGCATGCGCGGGTGGAGGGGGCATGTGCTGAGCATCCACACCGGGTGGGCTGCCGCTGGCGCTGCTGCTCCCTGGCGCGGCTGCTGCCACGGGCACCTGTAGCGAGCTGGAGGGCCGCCTGTGCGTTGGCGGGCCGTCACCAGAGCCCTGGACATCCAAAGTACAAACACATGGTGTGCATGGGCAACGGTGTGCCGGCGTGGTGTGAGTGCAATGCGGGCATCAGCGGTGAAGTGGCTGGTAGTCAGGGACGATAACGGCATTGGTAGGCAGCTCACACGGTGGCGCACAAATGGCGTGTGTGGACACGCTCTTGCATACCGTAACGGTGTCGTTCGTGTACATGTTGCATGCGTCCGCTCAACTGCCACACAAAGGCGGAGGCCGCAGGCACATAACAGGGATCATCTCTGCTGCGATGCTGCACGAGGCATAAAAATTGTGACTTCTTGTACTTCAAGTACTTCCTAGGGCGGCACGGCCCTTGGCGCTGAAGGGCATTGCGCTGTCGCGCATACGATCAGCCCCGTCAGCGGCGCACCAGATGGCACTGTCGGCACGTGTCATGGACTACATGGCGCTCCCTGGTGTGTGCGGGGAGCATGGTGTACCGGGAGCTGGGTGGGGGTGGGAGCAGGTCCCTTGGGACATGGGGCTGTAATCGTTCGAGTAGTGCTCTGGCAACATGCCAGGCTTCCCCTAGAGTACGCAGTGCTGAGCATTGCCAGCTTTTTCGCTACCTGTCCTTTTTCTGGTCACGCGCACCGGGTGCAAAGGGCCAAGCCCTAAGTGGAGTTTAATAAAAGTACTTTTAAGTACTTCTGTTGTAGTACGTCTAGATCTACCTATCTTATATATATATATATATATATATACTACATATAGGTAGTATGTTGTATGCTATGCAGTCGGCACCACTACACGCAGTGCATGTGGGCTGACATAGGTCAAAGTCTCTGCTCACCTGCCACGGGTGGTGGTGCCGGCTAGTAGACAGCAGGGACCCCAGCTGCTGAGGTGGCGGTGGCGGCAGCTGCGACGCGCCGTGTGCCGCAGCGGCAGCGGCAGCGACTGAAGCGCTGGCACGAACCTCGGCCACACGCTGCTTCTCAGACTCCGTAGGCATGCGTCGCAGTCGCTCAAAGACGTTCAAGGTTCCCACCGCATCCTTTTCCTTGTCACTGCACAGCGCAGCAGCCGTGAACAAGGTTGTAGAGCATGGCATGAGGGTGTCTGCTGGCCACTGCAGGTGCAGCTATGCAGCATGGTGGCGGTGACAATTGTGGCAGAATGCAAGTGGTAGTGGTGTCGGTGGTGGGCAAGTCGCAGCAGCGGCAGGTATGCAGCTGGCTACACACTCATGCCCGAAGTCAACAGAGCTGTGGTGTACCATTGCTGGTGGTGGTTCACAGACACAAGGCAGGCATCTTGCTTCGTGAATGCTGCATCTAACGAGCCCTGCCAAGACGCACCGCCACACAACACCGCAGTAAAAACAGCAGGGCTGGCAATCATCACTGACCCATGACTACCGCACAGTGCTTGGAGCAGGGAAGCTGACATATTCCTGGACTCTGTTCACCAGGTCTATGTGTTCACTAACACCTCTCGAAGTACAATGGTTACCCAACCGTGCCCAACATGCAGCGCATGCACACCACCGTGTGCGCGCGCACCGTGAGGCCAGCCGCTTCTCCCGCCGCCCGGCGCCACCAATGCCAGCGTGCGAGTCGGAGCTGGGGACTGGGGACGTTTCGCTGGACGTGATGATGCCGTGGTGGCTGCGCTGCGACAGCTGCGGTGACGGGCAGTTGGAGTTGTTGTTGGAGCTGGTGTTGCGGTTGTCGCCCTGTGAGAGTGCATAGAGGTTGGCGCGGGCAGGAGAGAAATCAGAGGGTGAGGCAGTGACGGGTGGGAGAGTGGCAATGCACCCTTTTTGTGCACACCAGAGGGGAGAACTTGTGAGTGCGCTGAGCGGTGAATTTGGCATCAGTGCTGCAAGGAGCTGCTGCACCCAAGTGCCAGTGCCACAGCTTCTGCCTGTCTGCAACAGTGGGCTTACCATGCCGAGCATTATTACAGTGCTTGCTGTGAAGAGCAATGCCGCGCCACTGACCGCAACAAGCTGACCACACCACACAACCACACAGCGCAACTCACATCAGTGTCGATCTGCAGGCTGGGTTTGGGTGGCAGGTGTGTGGACTTGTAAAGGTGTACCGGCGGCCCCTGGTGCAGCTTTGTCTTGGTGGCGGCGGGGTACAAGCGTGGGTCTTGCAGCCGCTCGAATATGCCGCCGCGTGCAGTCGCTGACAGGGACACCGCTGCACCGCCAGCATTGCCTGCGGACGCACCTGCAGCGCACAAGTGAAGGGCAGCAGTGTCATGTGAGGGTGGTTAACACAGGAAGGAGCAGCACTCTGAGCCGCCACACCCACCATGTGAACTGTACATGAGCTTGGAAGCTGTACGTGAGCACCTGGCAGCAGCAGTGGGTGACACTACCCACCACGCAGACTGTAAGCGAGTGGGGGGTGACGGCATATAACGTACTTGGAAGCATTTTGTGCTTCTTCGAAAGTACAACACAAAACACGGCGTATTTCTACGTATTTTTATGCCCAAAAACGCAATGCACGGCGCATTTGCGGTACACTACTGTAGTAAATGCGTTCACTTGAATAAATTATACCGGGTACGCCATATTTACACATCGTTTGATGAGT
Organism: Ophiocytium majus; assembly: GCA_032358315.1. Taxonomy (NCBI): domain Eukaryota; class Xanthophyceae; order Mischococcales; family Ophiocytiaceae; genus Ophiocytium; species Ophiocytium majus. The sequence continues at coordinate 8,991 of JAULBY010041165.1, forward strand.
TATACGGCGCATGATGATAAATTTACACACTGCGGCCCATCACTACAAGTGAGCGCAGTTGCGCACCTGCCGCGGTGGCGCCAGGCACAGATGATGCCGAAGGCCGCGCGGAGTGGTGCGCGTGCCGCGGGCTGCCGATAGACCCTCCGTCGCTGTTGTGCGTTCCGTCCCGCTCGTCGCTGAGCACGGCCGCCGCAACGCCAGCGCCCAGGGAGTCCTCACAGCCGCTGGCGCCGCGGTCGCGCGCTGGCGGAGCGCTGCTGCTGTTGCCGCCGCCGCCGCCGAGTCCACGCCGCTGCTGCGTGATAGCTGCGCGGCGGCGCTGCACCTGGTGTAGTGGGTAGGGTGGGCGTGGGGCACACAGGGGTGGGAGGGGCAGATGGTGGGTGAGTTTGTGCTGTGCATGTGTGAGCAAGGTGGCGCAGGGGGGGGAAGGGGGGGTTCAGGGGGCACAGCGGCATGGTGTCAAGAACCTCTGTGTCGCTGCGCAGTAGGGGGGGAGCGCATGGTTGCGCGTGGGAACATGCTGCGCTGTTATGCACCCCAAGTAACGCACCACACCGATGCGAAAAGAACTCACAACCATGGGCACTGAGGGCCAGCGAGCGGCGCGCACCCCGCGCACGAGCCCGCCAGTAGACACCAACAGCGGTGCTCAGCAGCACAGTAAACACCACTCGGCACCGCATGCGCACCTGCACGGCGCCGTCCTTGACTTTCAGCGCGTGGCTCTGTGTGTTGGTGTTTGCCAGGCGCTCGAAAACGCTCAGGTGGCGCTCGTGCGCCTGCGCGTCCGCGCCGCTGCCGCCCGCGCCGAGGGAGCCGCTGCTGCCGCCGCTGCCCGTGCCGTCATTCATTGCCATCAGCATGGCCAAGCTCTCCGGGAAGCGCCCTGACGCAATCTCGGGAAGGTCGGCGGTGACGCCCGCAAAGTCAATGTCGATGCCATCGTCGTCCTCCTCGTCAGCTGTGCGCGGAAATTGGCAGTTACAGCAGCATATTGCAGTTTTAGCAGCGCTGAGCATGAATGTGTTGGTCGGCTGTCAGTTTGGACCAGCGGTTGTGGTGTGATCATGGCCTGTGCGGCAACTGAGACATGTGTACCTCAACAAGACCGTTGCACGTGGTGCTGTCTGGTGTCAAACAGATGGCGTGAATTCATCCATTACTTTGTCAGGCAAAGCACGCACCAGTGCCAAAGCAGCTGCGGCGCTGGCAGCTATACCACCAGCAGCAGCAGCAACAGCAGCAGCAGCAGGAAAGGCAAAATTCTGACAAGCCAGTACCTTCCACAAGATGGTCGCTCATGTAGCCATCTGCGTCGGGGTCCAGGGGGAATGACGCCTGGTGGTCTACGCGTCGGGACAGGTGGCTTTGCTGCAGCCGCCAGGGCGCCAGACAGGAGAGCAGCAGCAGCCACAGCCAGACAGGTCATGTGAGACACCAGTCAAGAGTCACAGCTGGTGATGGTGAGCTGGCATGTGGCAGCATGCCCTGCGCATCCCCACACCGCCGTGCACCACCACTGCCTGCGCATTCATTTATTCCACTGGCAGTCAGCAGCGAGCATGACGCGAGGCACGCATGTCCACTCAAGCACATGCAATGTGGCCGCCGTGAATAAGTACACTTTCTCACCTTGTGCGGGCTGTTGTGCAGGCTGCCAGCGGATGACGGAGGCGCGCTCGTGCTCCCCCCCCCCCCGCCCACGTGCAGGCTCTGGCTGGAGCCCGGCCTGTTGAGGCGCCCCGGCGGTGGCGCAGTGCCCATGGTCTGCTGCTGCTGTGCCACCAGCTGCGCTTGCTGTGCGGCGTGCTGCTGCTGAGCAGCAAACTGCACCTGCGCAGCGTGCTGCTGCTGCTGCAGGTGCCGCAGGTCGACCTGGGCCTCCATGAGGCGGTCGCGCACCTCGCTCCACTGGTCGCGCAGCTCCGCATTGCGCTTCCTGAGCACATGAGTTCCATACACATAAGCTGATGGTATAGGTGCATGTATATATATACACATGGAAGTATGTATGTGCGAGGTGACATGCATGCATGTACCATAAATTACTCTCAGTTAACTGTGATCAGTGGCCTATCAGTAGGAATTAATGCCTGGTCACTTTGGGAGCATGACCTCGACCCAAACCAATCTGGGGTGAATTAAGTCGGTGCGGCTGGCATGCGCGCATGGTTGTGAACATACAACCACAACAGTGGCGCAAAACCACAGGGCACAGTGCGTGCCTGGCAAACTGACCTTGCCTGGTGCAAGAGCGAAACAGGGGAAGCGCTCCACACGAGTTTGCATGGTGCATCACATTGCAATAGGAGTGCGTGTTACAGCAGGTGCAAATAAACAGCTCAATGCCCACCTGGAGACCTTGAGCTCATACTTGAGCCAGTCCACCTCCTGCACCTTGTCCGCATTGGTGCGCCGCTCCACCTTGGTAACCTGCAGTGACACACACACAGTGTGGCGAAGGACCAGAACAGCAGTGCTCAGCAGCAGCAGCAGCAGCGGTGCTCAGCAGCAGCAAGAGCAGTGCTAAGCAGCCGCACGTGGCCATTTTGTCGAAGAGCAGCGCATTCGCGACATTTATATGAAGCTCGCCGTCTCACACTTGTACACTTCTCGAAGTATATACTACTGGTACTTGAGACGTGTCTGACGACTGCTCTAATTCTGATGACACAGGGACACCCAGGGGCTGTGGCAAACTGGTTCGTACTCTTCGTTTACACGAACTGATTATTCAGTACCGCGTGTCGCGGGTCTAACAGCACCCCGCCTGGCAGTGCGCTGCCGCACTGTATTTGTAATACCCAGGCCACTGGCACTGCTTGGTACTGGAGGTTGGCTTGTCTACCACAGACATGAGATGCACGGTACGCTAGTGCCAATGTTCCTGTAAACCAAGCAGTTCTGGGGCCTGGCAGCTGCAAGTACTGCATTACAAGCGCACTGAGCAGGCTGGACTCCTGGGAGCTGCAAGAACCGCAGTACAAGTGCACTGACGACGCAGCAGCACCAGGTGGCACCACTACTGCTACTCAGCGGCACACGTGACCAACCTCTGCCAGGTCCCTGCAGCGCGTCTCCGCCTCAGCAAGCTGTGCCTCCAGGTGCTTGGCGTTGCTGCGCAGGGCGGTGTTGCGCTCATTGGACAGCCGCAGCAGAGCCTGCAGGTCCTGCTCTGGTGCCGCTGGCGCTGCGGAAAGGAGGTGCGGGTGGCATGCAGTTGTGTAAAGCGGTCAGTGTTGTGGCACACATGAGTAGTGAAAGCGCACTGGCACGCATGCAAGGTGTCATGCCGCTACGTCATATAAAAACAGTGCAAAAGCAGGTCACTGAGGTGGAGCGAGTTTGCGTTGCTGCGCACAGCACGGTCACTGCGGCTGGGTACATGGGATGCGCAGTGGTTGGTTGAGTAACCAACACGGCTGCAGCGCTGCTGCATCCGGTCACAGACCAGCTGTGCCATACACACAGCAGACAGGAGCCCCTTTAGCACCTGCAGCTGTGATGAACCCAAGCCTACCTGCTTTGCAGCCGCAGAGGCAGCCGTGGCGACAGCAGCAGAACATAGCTTGAAAATTCAGGAAACACAGACCGAAAGTTTCTGCGCAGAAACACACACCCACTCAAGATGTGCAACTCTCACATTCTACTGTAGTATTAGCCGGATGACTAACGAGAGGGTGAGCAGTGACACTTCCACTCACCGCCACCGCCCTCAGCAGCAGCTCTGACTGCAGCCTCCCCGCCCTGCAGTAGCATGAGGCCGCCAATCTTCTCCTCGTGCTCTTGCTCCACACGCACCAGTCGCTGCTCAGCAGAAAGCAGTGGTAGGCAGCACCACACAGAGCGAGGGGGGGGCATATGAGGATGTGTGTGTGTGCTGCTGCTTGCAAATGCATGCCAACACATGTGTTGCACGTCAGTTGCGCCACGGATAGTCAGTCCGCCGTATTCCCATGCGTTTGGCAAGGGTCACAGCAATACCTAGTGCGTCATCACCGGCTAAAAACCTTAGGCGTCTGTCCACAGTGCATGACTTGCGGGTATTACACACAACATACTCCAGGCCTCTCCACCGGCATGGGCCACACCACTGGGCTGTGAACCGGTGGACGGGGTGCCAGAGCAGGAGACCGCACCTATGAATGCAGCAAGCAGCCCCCGCACCTACCTATTGTAACTGTGTGCCCAAGTACACACCCACATGCATGTACTAATACTTCAGAAGTATATTCAATGCTTGTAATAAAATACTTGAAGTACCGTAATAAAATACTTGAAGTACCATTAGGCCCATATGTTTTTTCGCATGTTTTTCAGCGGTGTGACAAACAGCATACAACATGTGCTTTAGGCTGCGGATAATTCATGTCGTACACCAACACTAGGCCTGTGCCGTGTCAAAATCCCAGCTCCCAACTCCTCGATGGGC
>JAULBY010041176.1:0-13427 GCA_032358315.1 Ophiocytium majus
CGGCTTGAGGATCCAGCACTTGTCATGTGTGTGCGGTGGGAGCACTTGCTGTAGCTGGTGTTGTGGGGGCATTGATCAGTGTGCGTGCAGGGGATGCATAGCTGGCGGTGTGCTGTGTGGCTCACGCACTGTGCAGCATCAGCGGTGCCGCCGCGCATAGCAATGCCACTTGCTGGCGCGCACGACAGGCAACTGCCATGCATGCAGCGCCATGCAGCGCCAGCAGCGGGAGACGCCGGCTGCCGCGCGCAGTTCGAAGGAACAGGAATATTCTTGCAGCAGCCCAAATCACTGCTATCATACTTCTGAAGTACATACATGGAAGTACCTCACAATGTGGTCAGCTACTTCGGGAGCACAACATCATACATACAACATCAAATCAAACTTGAAGTGTGAATTTTCGCCGCGGGCGGCTTTGGAACGAGACGGTACTTTGAGAGCTACTTGGAGAACCTTAGTGGTCCACCCTAGTGTCTGCTAGAGGTGCATAGCTGACAACAAAGAACAATGGGCTCTGTGAGTTACTCCTGGAGTCGCCAAAAACATTCTCTGATAGTAGTTGACCTGGGCAAGCACTTTGGCACTAGACGGTTTACTTGCACCTAGCAGCCCATGCGCTTCAACGTCTCATTTATTTGTGGAGTCAGTGTACATTTAACCAAAATACTACCACGGTACTAAGTAGTACATTGGATGAAACTATCAATCTCCCGCTGGGCGCGGAAAGTCCTGTGCACATGGTGTGCGCGCCCGGAGAAAGCATGACCGAGCATGCTGCCCTCGTCTGGTACTAGCGCCCAAGACCACGATACTGAGCACGACGCACTCTGCCAGCGTGCTGCGTGGCTACAGTGCCCCTAGCTGTACTGCTTGTTCTTGGTACTGCACAGAGCTGTGAGTATGCCGGCGGCGGTACGCCCATGGCCATTGCTTTGTGACCGCATATGCGACCTAGGTGCTCGCACACCCACAATGCCAGCTGATATTTCAAGTGTACCTGGTACTTGGTAAACTTCTGGAACTACAGTAGTGTACATACGGAAGTATGTAACTGCAGTTGAAGTACAACTACCAGCGGCCACAGTCAGTACATGCGCGCCCCACCCCACGCTCACCCGCGGTCGCCGCCTTCCGTGCAGCGAGCGCCGCCAGCGGCAGCGCCAGCACGACCGCCGCCAGCGCCCACACCCCCACCCACTCCCACGGCAGCTCCCCGCCAGGCAGCGCCGTGCAGCAGTCACCGTTCGCGTCGCGCAGCAGCGCCTGCACGTAGGGTTGCAAGCAAACGTATATGAGCGCTTTTTCCTTGTCACAACATGTGCAATAACTGACCGTGCTGGGCCAGCCGCCACGCAAGAGCACCAGACATGACCCGCACATGCCTGCGCCAAGCTGTAACTACCACTACATCTTTCAGAACATGAGCCATACAGGCTGTATATATGCTCCGTATGCGGCGTATATATATACGGCTTGTTCGTTTTTTGCGTTTTTGCGCAGCAACGCCCGCACCTTGGCGCCGCCCAGACTGCAGTTCTCCAGCTGCGCCGCGGTGCACCACGCAGAGCGCAGGCGCACGGGGTAGGCGTGAGCGAGGCTGTCCGTGCCGCCGGGTATGTACTGGGGGTGCGTGGCGACGAGGCGTCCGCAGTTGAGGAGCACCTGTTGAGAGAGGAGTTGAAGTTGGAGGATGACACGGTTGGAGGAAAGGGGGGGTGACGTGGAGGTGGTCGCCTGTTGTATTATGCTTCGTCTGCCAGCTGTGTGGTGCGCGTTGTGGCTTGAAAGGTAGGCAAGTGAGCAGTGGAGGTGGAGTCATGCTTGGGTGCGGGCAGTGGCAGCGCTGCCGCCACACCACCACCATCAACAGCCGCAAACAAACACGCCATCTGGTTTCACAAGTTCGACCCGCACAGGGGTTGGGAGGGCAGGCGGCAGTGCACAGAGAGAGTGGGCCACATGGGGTGAAGGACAGTACCGACTGGGCAGGCACACCGTCATGCCGCACACAGGTTTTGTGCAATGCAAACACAAGACCGACCAACCCCCCCGACAGAGCTCTACACATGTGTACCACGAAGGAAGCCGCGTCATTGGAGGCCCGCCTGCGCGAGCCTTGGCTCACCTGTGTGGTGACGATGACGACAACAAACTCGTTCCAGCGCCTTACCCTCGCCCATGCCGGCAGCCTGCCCGAGACCCAGCCGGCCGCGCCCACAGGGCCCTCCCTCCCTTGCTGTGACGAGTGGAAGCTGCTTGTGCTCCTGGCGTCGTCCAAAATTGGCTCGGTGATGATGCTGTCACCTGCGGCTGTCGGTGAGGTGTGGTCTGCGGCCATGGCTTCAGCGGCAGGGCGCGATCCGGTGCGGCAGCCCTGCTGCTGCCCTTCTGTGCGTCAGCTACGGTGTTGCTGGTGGTGCTCCCGTCTGTACCACCAGCATGTTGCCGCTCAATACGGTTTCAAACCGCAACCGGGTGTTGTTCACTCTTCCGTGTTCCTTTAACGAAAAGAGGGGGTGTGATTGAAGAAGTCGATGATGATGCACATATCTGATGTCAGCCTGACGGGCCCAGTGTATTTACGAAGGAACGGGGGGGGGGGGGGGGGGCGACCTCGGATGAACAACACCCGGTTGCGGCTCAGCAGGAAACCACACCCCGAGCCGCCGCCGGGCCGAGCGGCAACATGTTGTACAAAAGAGGGGAGCACCACACCAACGCGGACCTGACGCACAGAAGGCACTGACGCTGAGCAGCGGGGCTGCCGCAGCGCCTCGCTCCCTGCCGCTGAAGTCATGGGCGCAGACCACACCTCGCCGACAGCCGCAGGGTACGGCAGCACCACCGAGCCAATTTTGGACGATGACAGGAGCAGCTTCAACTCGTCACAGGAAGGCCTAGGGAGGGAGGGCCGTGGGGGCGCGGCCGGCTGGGTCTTGGACAGGCTGCCGGCATGGGTAAGGGTGAGGCGCTGGAAAGAGTTTCTTGTCGTCATCGCCACCACACAGGTGAGCCAAGGTGTGCTGACGGCGGTCTTCCTCCGTTGCGCCGAGTGTGCCGAGTTGGTCGGTTTTGCGTTTTGCGGCTGTGTGCGGCTTGACGGTGTGCCCTCCCAGTCGGCCACTGTCCTTCACCGGATATGACCCTCTCTCTCTTTACACCGCGGGCTGCCCCTGGCATCCCCCTGTGTGGGCCGAATCTGCCAGAGAGCGTGTTGGTGTGGTAATGGCTGCCCGCGCCTAAGCCTGACTTCACCCCCATTGCGCACTCACCCTACCTTTAAAGGCACAATCCACACTACACAGCTGGCAGCAGAAGCATAACATAACAGGCGACCACTTCCCATGCCACCCAACCGCTGCCACCTTCCAACTTCTCAACTTCAACACGTGCCCTCATGTCTCTACGACTAAAAAAAAACTTCAACTCCTCTCTCAACAGGTGCTCTTCAACTGCGGACGCCTCGTCGCCACGCACCCCCAGTACATACCCGACGGCGCGGACAGCCTCTCCCACTCCTACCCCGTGCGCCTGCGCTCCGCATGGTGCACCGCGGCGCAGCTGGAGAACTGCAGCCTTGGCGGCGCCGCCGTGCAGGTAGGGTTGCGCGAAAACTATACGAGCAAGCCATACGCCGTATACGGAGCGTATATACAGTGTATATGGCTTATGTTCTGAAAGATATAGTGGTAGTTACAGCTTGGCGCAGGCGTGTGCGGGTCATGTCTGGTGCTCTTGCATGGTGGCTGGCCCAGCACGGTCACTTTTTGCACGTGCTCTGACAAGGAAAAAGCGCCCATATGTACGTTTGCGTGCAACCCTACGTGCAGGCGCTGCTGCGCGACGCGCACGGCGACTGCTGCGCGGCGCTGCTGGGCGGGGAGCTGCCTTGGGAGCGGGTGGGGGGGTGGGCGCTGGCGGCATTAGTTTTGGCGCTGCCGCTGGCGGCGCTCGCGGCGCGCAAGGCGGCGACCACAGGTTAGCGCGGGGGATGGTGCGTGTAGTTGCTCTAGCCACCGGTAGTTGTACTTCAACTATCTATATTTATACCACTTGCAGAATATACAGTTGAAACATATGTGCGGCACTGCTGGGCGGGGCGCTGCCGTGGGAGCGGGTGGGCGGGTGGGCGCTGGCGGCGGGCGTGCTGGCGGTGCCGCTGGCGGTGCTCGTGGCACGCAAGGCGGTGACCACGGGTGAGCTGGGGGGGCTGTGCATAGTACTTCCTGTGGCCCACTGGTAGTTGTACTTTGACTACTTCGAAGAACAAGTTATGCTACTTCCAGCAGTGCACACGGCTGAGCGCTGGCGGCGGCCGGTGCTGGCGCTGCAGCTGGCGGCGCTCGCGGCGCGGAAGGCGGCTACCAAGGGTGCGCGCGGGGGACTGCGCACTGCAGCCCACTGGTACTCGTACTTCAACTATGTATAGTTATACCACTTGCAGAATGTACAGTTAGAATTTATGCGCGGCACTGCTGGGCGGGCAGCGGCCGTGGGAGCGGGTGGGCGGGTGGGCGCTGGCGGCGGTCGTGCTGGCGCTGCCGCTGGCGGCGATCGCGGCGCGCAGGCGGTGACCGCAGGTGAAAGCTGCGCATGTGCTGACTGTGTCCCACTCGTAGTTTTACTTCAAGCACTTCGGAGTACGAGTTCTGCTACTTCCAGCTGTACACACGGCTGGGCGCTGGCGACGGTCGTGCTGGCGGTGCCGCTGGCGGCGCTCGCGGCGCGCAAGGCGGCGACCACCGGTGAGCGGGGGGGACTGCGCATGTACTAACCGTGCACTCGCGATTCAAGGCGGCGCAGTGTCACCGCCCTAGCACGCACAGAAGCAAACCTATCACTGAATCAATGGGGCAGCATTGTATGTCGTTTTTATGGAATCATGTACAGTCGGTGGCAGGTTTGTGGACCCCGCACTGAACTGCATGCCGCACTACATCGAAGCGCACTAGCGACTGCACTGTACTGTATCCCGGTGGTAGTTATACTTACAAGTATAGTTATCCACTTCCAGAAATATACATACTGAGGTATGACATACTACTGTAGTATTAATTTGGCAATATGGGTGTGCAAGCACCCCGGTAACACATGCGGCCATGAAGCAATGGCCGTGCGCGTGTTGCCACCGACACACTCACAGCTCTGTGCACAATCAACACCAAGCAGTACAGCCAGCTAGTGGTACTGTAGCCACGCTGCGTGCTGGGTTGCCTCAGAGTGCGTCGTGATGAGCGCTAGTACCAGGCGAGGGCAGCATGCTTGGTAGCGTTTTTTCCAGGCGCGCACGCCATGTGCAAAGGGCTTTTCCCGGGAGTTCATAAATGTACACGCATTTCACAAATACTACTAGTACTTGCAAGTAGATAATGCGGCATGTGTGGATTGTATTCATGCATGTTCTCCGTCTAGTGCCAAAGCCGTTGCCCAGGTCATTTACCCTTATCAAATGTTTTTTGGTGTATGTAACAAGTTACTCACCAACACCATTGTTCTTTGTTGTCAGCTATAGCAGGCGCAAGGCGGACCACCTTCCAAGTTCTTTGAGTAGCTCCTTAAATACTGCCTTGTTCTGAAGTAGTCGCCCGGGGCGAAATATTACACTTGAAAGTATAATTATATATATGTTGTCCTCCCAAAGTAACCTACCCCCCCACATTTGTTTTGTGTTGGCAGCTGTAGTAAATGCTAGGGTGGGTTACTTGTACACTTCGCAGCAGCAGTTGAGTGACTTCCAAACTAACGTGTCCCCCCCAGCTACTTTGTTCCCCCCCCAAATTTTTGCTCGGTCATTTTTCGGAACAAGACGGTTACATGCACCTAGCCCTATCCCCACTAGCATCCAACGCAGGAAAGAGATGTTGTGGCATCATGTAGCTTTTGAGGTACAGTGCACTCGCGGTTTAGTGCGCTTTGATTAAGTGCGGTCTGCGGTTTAGTACGGGGTCCAGCCACTTGACACAAACCATATGTTTCTACATAAACGATACACCAATGCCCTATTTGTGCGGGTCTCGGTTTAGTGCGGGTGCAAGGGGGGTGACACTGCCCCGCTCTAAATTGCGAGTGCACTGTAAGTCCATGTATGTATGAGAGCACTGAGCAGTGATATGTGTTCCGCTGCAAGCATGATCTCCGCATGGCAGCCGGCGTCTCCCGCTGCTGTCGCTGCACGGCGCTGCATGGATGGGGGTCACCTGCCATGCGCGCCACCGGGTGGCATTGCTGCGGGGTGGTGGCGTCACTGATGCCTTGCAGTGCGTGAGCCACACAGCACACCGCAGACTACTTCACTTCTACTCTAATACTACTAGCAGTACTTCGGAAGTATGTACTCCCTGCACTCATTTCTGGCAACGCCCCCACAATAGCAGCACCAGGTACAGCAATGCTCACACCACACACAATTGTCATATGGTGGACCCTCAAGCGATTGTGCCCCCCCCCCCCCCCCCCCCCCCCCCCCCCGCCCCCCCCCCGGTCTATAGCGGGACTGTACCAGCCGCGCGTGCCGCTGACAGACGCGCTGCTGGGTTGGGTGGCGAGTGTTAGCTGGGTGTCTGTGCTGTGCCTGTACCTCAAGAGGGCAGTGGGGCGGCCGCGGCCCAACTACACGGCGCTGCTGCAGGTGGTGAAGCAGAGCCCGGCGCTGGGGGGGTCGACGGCGGGGCTGGGGGGCTCGCCAACCACATCATTTCCCTCAGGTACCCCGCATACTTCCTGAAGGATACGTTATGTATGCACCGGTAGCATATGCTTCAACGTACTTTTGACGTACTTGCTGATCTTTCTGTAGCTGTGTTACTACAGTAGTGCCGGGTGTAGCACCGGTACAACATACTACTAGTAGTACCTAGTAGTAGTGCTATACAAAGGAGGTGGAGCAGAGCCCGGTGCTGGGGCGGTCGCCGGGGGGGCTGGGGGGCTCGCCGACCACATCATTTCCCTCAGGTACGCCACATCAAATATGTCACATTTGGGTATAATCATACAGTGTACTCACAATGTAGTGCGCTTTGGAATAGTGCGGTTCGCGGTATAGTTCGGGGTCCATGCAGCTGGCAGGTACCACATGATTGTATACAAGTGTATAGTAAGCCTACATTGATATAGTGCGGGTCTCGATAGAGTGCGGGGGTCACGGGCTGTGACACCACCCCACCCTGCACTATATAGCGAGTGCACTGTACATACATAACATATACTTCTGAAGTACGTATAAATTATACACATGGACTTTACATGGTTCATACACTTCAAGTACATATGGTGTATGTATACATAAATATCACCGGTACAGTATATTGCTGTATCTGTATACTACACAGTAGTTTACACTGAAATATTCCCTTAGAAGTTGCACATACATGTACACACCCTACAGCACAAGTAGTTTCATAACACCTCACATTGAAGCAGATCAAATTCCGGTGCTGGGGGGGTCGGGGGGGGGCGTCGGGTTTCCCTCAGGTATGAAACACCATACCAAAATCCAGCACCACAATAATAATACCAGCATACAAGGCTGTGAGAAGTGATGCACTGCCCCTTCCCTGCCTGCTGCCGCATTCAGCAGCTGCTTTTCGTACCCTCCCCGCACACACCCGCAGTGGTACCAGCAGCTACCAGCTGCTGCGAAGTGCATCCTGTTTTGCGCTGCTGAGTACCCATGGCACGCCCTGCTTGCACAGCCACGCAAACGCGCGTACGGCACTGGGGTTGCATGAAACTGTATATGGGCGTGTGTTTCCGCCAAAACATGTGCAACAACTTCCTATGCTGGGCCTGCCACCATGCAAGAGCACCAGACATCAACTCACACACGCCTGCGCCAAGCTGTTACTATCGCTTTTCTTTCATACTTTAGCCATTTACACTGTATATACGCTCCGTATAGGCGTACATGGCTTGCTCGTATACGTTTCCGTGCTACCCTACTCGTACCCACTGCCATGCCCGGCGACACGCCACCACCCTCGCAGGCCACGCCAGCACCACCATGGCAAGCCTGCTGTACCTCGCCCTCATACTGTGGGGGGACGCGCTGCTGCGGCCATCACGGACAGAGCGCACCACGCTGGTGAGTGCGCGCACACAGTGGTACCATCTTGTTCCGAAGTGGCCACCCGGGAGTTGTGACGCACTTCAAGTGTGATTGACTGGTGGTCTCCTAAACTATTTCATCTCTCACACTGTTTGGTGCCTGTCAGCTGCAGTGGTACATGCCAGGGCACATCACTTTTAAGTTGCTGAAGTGACATGCCCCCCCCATGTACTTCGAACCTCCAACCTTCCAGCCCGGGCGACTTCGGAACAACACGGTGCTTGCACCCTGCTCATGACTGTCACATTACAAAACCTAATGTGCCTGTATGAAGGCAGCTGCCACAGTCTCACTGTCACAGGCACGCCGCTATGCACCATCTCATTGCCCGCCTGCGTTGCATGGCAAGAGCGTTCGCACGCACGCTTGCTTGTGGCCCACCACATGACATCATGCACTACGTTGCCTGTGCTGCAATGTTGCTGAGGCAGCGCATTGCACGAAACAGTGGCTTGTGGTCACGCACCCGCCGCCACTGCCGCCGCCGCCACTGCTGCCGCCGCCGTTGCTGCTGCCACTGCCGCCGCTGCCGCCGCCCCTGCTGCCGCCACTGCCACCGCCCCTGCTGCTGCTGCCGCCGCCTCTGCCACCACTGCTGCTGCCTGCCACCACCTGCCACCACCGCCGCTGCTGGCGCCGCTGCCACCACTGCCACCGCTGCTGCCGCGTGCGCAGTTGACAGCAGTGCTGGCGCTGCCCGCTCTGTCCTTGTGGGTGGGCGTCACGCGCGTGCAGGACTACTGGCACTTCCAAGACGATGTGTCTGTCGGCTGGTGAGTGGGGGGCCCTTGACCGCCGCCATACCCACCAGTTTCCGCAGCACAGCACGCGCGCATGCCTGCAGCAGACTGGCAGGCGCACGGGCGGTCTGCTCAGCAGAGGCTGGCGCTGCACTTTGTCTGCTCCTACCACCAGCGCCATGCGCATCGCCACCACCGCCCGCACCGCCATCCCCAAAAACAGTCAGCCGCTGCTTACTGCACGCACCCAAGGGGGTGCCCTGCGCTGCTCTCCGCGGCGCGCCGCATATGCGCACGCCTGATGTGCTCAGCACAACTTGCGCTGTGCTGCGTGTGCGCGCGCAGGGTCATCGGGGTGGCGTGCGCGGTGCTGGGGTACGTGCTGGCGTCGCAGCGGTCCGCGGCGCAGGGAGACGGCCACAGGCACGCACCGCACCTGTACCACCACCTGCACTCGCGCCTGGAGCTGCCGTCGTCGCCCCCGCCAGGGATGGTGTGAGCGGGCGCGTGCAGTTAGTGTGCTGAGCACACACACACACACACCCCAGGGCAGGTGCCCCAGTGGTGCTGACCGCTGCTCAGCGGCTTGCTCAGCAGTGACACAGCAGCAGCAGCAGCTGCTGCTCAGCAGCGGCAGCAGCAGCTGCTCAGCGGCTTGCTCAGCAGCAGCAGCTGCAGTGACACAGCAGCTGCTCAGCAGCAGCAGCTGTGACACAGCGGCACCTGTTGCGGCAGCGGCAGCAGCAGTGACACAGCAGCACCTGTTCTGGCAGCAGCAGTGACACAGCAACGCCTGTTGTAGCAGCAGCAGCGGTGACCCAGTAGCACCTGTTGCAGCAGCAGCAGCAGCTGTTGCGCGGCAGCTGGTTTGCACACCGCATCCCCCTCACGTGCCCTGGCGCGCGTGCGTGCGGCACTCCTGCGGACCGGTGCGCAGACTTGAAGTTGTTTTTTGTTTTTGTGCACAGACCTCCCCGGATTGTTTTGGCCAGTTACAGGGGCAACTTCCCATGTACCAGCACGGCACGCGGCAGTGCACAGTACGGTGGCCGCGCCTCTGCTGCGCGCAGTGTCTGCAAGCCCAGGCACTGGTGCACATGGCGCGCGCTATATGGTGCCGCCCGGGCTGGTATTTGACACGGCGCCAGCACTGCCCAGCAGCGGGCCATTCCGCCATATGGTTCTGCTGAGACCGCATGTTGCACACACCCCGGGCCTGTTTGTGATTGTGTGGGCCTTTTTGACGGCCCCTGCGTTGTTTGGTGTAACACAGTGGCATGTCCGTAAGTGCCAGCGGCCGGTGCGTATTCCGCCAGCGTGTGACCCAGCATGTTGCAGTTCCCCTGCTCGGACTGTGCTGCTGACTGTTCGTGACTGTTCCATTCGGGGACCATTCCCCTGGACTGGTCCACGGCTGAGCATCTCTGCTCTGGCCACACACACACACCTGCTTTCGCCTGCACCTACATCTGGACGTGGTTTGCTGTGGCCGCGTCCCCGAGACTTTTGTGGTGCTCAGCATGTGGTGTCCAGTGTCGTGCTCTTGCAAATGTTGCTGCTGCGCATGCTGCGGCCGCTGGTGGTGGCGGCGGTGGCGGTGGTCATGTGCCGCCACCCTTGTCACCAGCAGACTGCAAACTTTGGCTGTCAACGTGGTTCCAAGATGCGCGAGCAATAAAATCCTGCCTGAACAGCACTCGCGGCCCTGTCGGCTCACAAGTTGGTGTCCTGTGTAGACTGCACTCGCTGCAAAGTTTTGAGAGCTCTGTGTGCATGTGATGCACTAGGGGACTACAGTAGTAGGTCTGCTCCCATGTTCACTGCAATTTACTGTCGACGAAAGAGGAGTGTGATGACAGCGCGCAATCCCCTCCAAGCACCACCGGTGTGCGCCGCCAGACTTCAACGCCCACGCAGTAGTCCGGGCCCTGGCGGTTCGGCAGGCGCAGTTCAGCGATGGGCTATACACTGTGGCCACGTGCGTAACGCGCTGGCGGCAGAAGCTGTCAGTTGTGCTCCAGCGCAGCTGGTCGTTGAGGACTGGCCCTCCAACCTCCCGGCGGAGACACCTGGTGCAGCGCCCGATGTCGACGCGTACAAGCACGCCTCGCTGCTGAGCGCACCCTACCCGCCCGACTAAATACCCGTGGTTTGTACCCGTTGCCCACATGCCCCCATGTCTCCATGACTAATACACAAACTTCAAAGTACCTACGTCGACTCTGGGGCGCTTGACCCCGCGACATTTACCTTGTTTCAGTGGCGCTTGACCAGTTTGGAGCGGCCTCCCAGGACGCCCACGCAGTAGTTCGGGCCCTGGCGGTACGGCAGGCGCCGTTTAGCGATGGGCTGTACACTGTCACACTGTGGCCGCGTGCGTAACGCGCTGGCGGCAGAAGCTGTCAGTTGTGCTCCATGGCAGCGCAGCATCTCGGAGCTGGTCATTGAGGAGTGCATACCATGGCCCTCCACCCTCCCGGCGGAGACACCTGGCACAGTGCCCGATGTCGACGCGTACAAGCACGCCTCGCTGCTGAGCGCACCCTACCCGCCCGACTTATTACCCGTAGTTTGTACCCGGGCCCACATGCCCCCATGTCTTCATGACTAATACACAAACTTCAAAGTATCGGATAGTATCGATGTGATCTGTGGGTGGGCCGGCCCGCCGTAGGATATACCGCCGCCTGGACTGAGTCTCCCTCCCTCACAGTATACTGTGTATCGGCGAAGTGGAAACGCAGTTTGACAAGGTTTCTCTAGGGTCGCTACCTCACAAGTTGTTTAAAAAGGGACGTCGCTGTACTAGCGGGAAGTCGGTCCTGCGTTCAGACTGAGGAGGGGTCACCGTGGCCAGAATGCATGCAGTACCGTAACGCCGGCGGTTGACAGCGCGGTGACTGTCAATATCACCCATGCATCGTATTATTTGCATATGCACTTGCGTGCGCCCCTTTGCGAGAACCCCCCTGGGAGGAGGTCGACATGTCGGCATGCCGCACTGGAGTTGGTCACGTGCACATGCCCCCCCGCGGCTCAACGAGTGTTGGCAGCAGTAGATAGATCCGGGGGGCCCAAGAGTCTCACGCAGCTGCGCAGCTGCGCAGCTGTGCGGTATACATATAGAGCAGGCCTGCACGGCGCCGCCTGCGTTATTACCCAATTGGCGACGGGTCCCTGCGCTGACTGGATAGCCTCGAGCGACCTCGGCTCAGCGCTGACAAGTGACCCTCAGGTCACCGGCGGCGTTAATGTAGAACTTCCGGTGCTCATGCCGGAGTCCGACGAGTCGGACTCCATACGCCGTGTGCTGAGCGCGCGCGGAGTTCTGTCGTTCCTGACCGTGCACACTGCCCGCATCGACTTCAGAATCTGAGCTCACGCCATAGCGAGCGCTGTGTCACCATAACCCGCCCCGCGGGTCGGTCTGCATGGCAGGCCGTGCTGCTCCTGGTCATATGGTAAAATAGAATGGCGACAGCGGCTCGCTCGCGATGCCGAGGGTGACCGCCGCCGCCGCGGGACAGCGCCACGTTGGCGGTGGCCCGGTGCCGGGTGTGCCCAGCGCGGCGCCAGGGTTCGAAGGGTTCAACCATTATGGCTGACCTGCTGTCTTGGGCTTGCCGAATTTGAGATCGATCATGAGCTCGCGCTTAGCGTGGTTGATGCGCCGCCGGAAGTGCCGCGATTGGACGCGGTTATGATCCATCGATGGCCTGCTTCGAAATCTCACTTTGCAAGCGCTCGCGCTTCTGGTTGACCGGGCAGTGCTGGCCAACCGCGCCAGTGCGGCATGGTTTTGCGCCTGGCCCCGTCGGGACTCCGTTAGCCCGCACATGGTCTGCACAAACTCAAGATCAAGATTCGATCGGCGCGGCGGCCGCCGGTGTCACCCGCCTAGGCTCCGACTGCACTGCATCCGGATGGCCATCAGATAGCCGGTGCCGACCCCGCCCATGTAACCGCGCGGGTGCTGGTCCTGGCCGCAAGGTCGACATCACGGTGTCAATGTTCGTCGTGGGCTGCAAAGTTGAAAGTTAGAATGGTAGAAGTCAAATGTCAGCTACTGCACCTCGCGAGCGTCGCCGACGCCTCGACCGTGCCACCCAATACCCTCCATAGCTTTGGCGCCTAGTAGAGCACCAGCACTTCCAGAGCTGTGTCGTAGCTCTTGTTAGGGCAGCCCAGGCTGGCGCGCCATAAGGCTGTGGCGCGCCGAAAGCCTGTGGTTTCAAATACTGCAAGGACCTGGAGCTGCAGCATGTGACCTCTGTGTGGCGCGCCGCGGCCGGGCGCTCCGAGGCTCTGCCAGTGTACCAGAGAGGCGTGCGGAGCGTCCGAATGATATGTTATGGCCCGAAATCCTCGCGTGTCGCACGAAGTTCAACTCGAACTGAATAATAGCAAAGTCTGTAATTGTGCAGGGCTTGTCACCGCTTTGCATGCGGCCCGTGCAACTGACTGTGTGAGGTAGGGACTCCAGACGGCGGTATATCATACTAGTATGGCGGGCCGGCCTGCCCACTCGGACGCCCCGCTCGCCTCTCGTTGTGGTCCGGTGGTGGCTCCCCCGTGTGTGG
>JAULBY010041187.1:0-13424 GCA_032358315.1 Ophiocytium majus
CAGAAGGCACAGCAGCAGCGGAAGCACCGACAGCAGCACGGACAGTACCGCTGCTGCCGGCCCCCACACGGCCAGGCAACTTACGCTGGAACACCTTCACCATGCCACCACCGCTCCTGCCCTCCCATCCCCGCCTCCCATGCTTGCATGTTACTTCGTGTGTGTACACGTGGCACACTATTCCCACAGCATATGGTTGACATCTTACACGCCGGCTTCCGACAGGAAAGTCACACATAGTTTACGGCACCTGCTTGGGGCAACGCTAGCCGTACCAGCAGGCGCGGTCTGGCAGTGGCGGACGGTAGCACCATGCTGTTACCCAGAGTACACTAGTGGGAGCTGCGACTGCGATGATGCATGCTTGCAAAACCGGTATACTAAGTACTAGTAATACAATTTGACTTCGGAGGTACTACTTCTCAAGTACCATTGAACAAATTGGCAGCAAAGGCTGGAGGCGTGTGGGGAGAGGGCTTGGGGATTGTGCTGCATGATGATGTCCCAGCAATAGGTGGCAGACACAGTCACGTGGTACGCAGAGATGGTGAATGCATGACCACTGGTTCAACTTGAGTTGCAGGTTGGCAGGCTTCAAAGTTGATTCATGGACAAAGTCACTGTTACAGTTTGGCCACGCGGCGGTTGAAACGCCATTTGCATACTACACTATATGTGCACATGAGTGTACACTGTACATACATGCATGCACACGCACAAGCACACCACAATTTCTACAAGTACCCGCACAGCAAACAAGCAACCATGCAAGCAGCACACCAGTATGCACCGCAACAGCATGCAGACATGGCGGTGCAACATGCAATGGTAGCAGCTGCCCAGTGCAACCAAAGACTGGCATAACCATTGCTCATTTATGACCATGCGTAAAGGTCAAGTTGACGTATGCATGCCCAGCTATCATGTATGACGGCTGCGGGCGCAAGCCTGGCGGCACCATTTGATGCCACATCAATGGTGCCGCAAGGCAGCAGCGGTATCAAAACAGCAATGACAATCGCACCTGCCACAAACCAGCCACTCTCCTCCGCAAGTGTGCGGTGTCGTGATACAGCACGGTGCAGACAATGCACTGTCCGCTTGTGGAGTCGGCACCACACCGCAACTGCGCTGAAAGTTGGAGTGTTGCCACCCCTGGCGTGCAGCACGGCCTGGAGCCGCCTTGGCATTGCTGCTCCTGCTGGTGCCACGGCGGCGCTGCCATGAATCTGTGGCATTTTCAGCAGGGCGCAAGACAAGCAGCACTGACATTTGTAAACAAACACGCCAGAACGCACTCAATAGTCCCGCCGAGCATGACGCTGCACCAACACTCTGTCCTGGTGCAGCCTGATGAGCCAGTGCAGCAAGTGCTGTCGCTGCTGCACCAGCACAGAACAGCTGACACGGCCACAGTGTGCCTGCATGGTGCTGGCAGTTTCGTCCTGGCTAACACATGATGGTGCACAAGCGCGACAGCCGACACAAGCCCCAACAGCTCCACTTACCCACTGCCACCGCCGTTGATCATAACCACACCATGTAATGCTGTCTCAGCGCGGACGCGGCGGCAGGGTAAGGCTGGCGAGAACTGCGGAAACACAGACTGTGCCACAACCTGGCAGAGCGCCAGCACGCAATGCCGGCCAGTGACTGCTGACAATGTGCCTGCGCAAGCCCCATCGTGGCAGTCAGCACAGTGGGCAGGTACAGCCGATGTGCCATGAGTTGACTTTTCAGCAAGTAAGGGGACACCAGTGGTACTTCCTTACAACACTAGTGTACAGGGGTACTTGACAAGCGGGACCTACCTGCGGTCTCTCTTGGACAGGAGGTGAGCTGTTGGGGCTCAGCACCAAAGCCCTCGTACCGCGGCAAGGTGGAGACCAGTCACGAGGGAAATTATGCTGATTGTACTCCTCAGTGTCTGCTGCTGGTGCTGCTGCAAGTACTTCACCATCACTACCCAGTGCCACCACCACAATGTCATGTGTCTGTCTCGGACACGGGGACGGTTCGGGGAGAGATGGGGGCGCGGCTCCCCACTCTCCACACAAAAGGGCCCATTCCATCTTTCGCTCCGCTACAATCCTCATAATACCCGCTTACTTCAGAAGTATTTCGGTACTGCAACGTTATACTACTGTAGTATAATGTCGCACCTCACCTGCTGCTTCCCGCTGCTAGTGCCATACCGTTCTCTCAAGGCATCAAGTTTTTCCCGCCCACGCACCACACCTGCGCCTTACCTGCTCCGAAGCTGTTCCGTTGGCAGTGCGCACCTACGCCAACAGCTGCTGCGCCTCACCACTATCCGCTAGGCCATCCTCCCATGGCGCATCGTTTTGCCTGCGCACGCGCCACACATTTTTGTCCGTGCCGTGCTGCACATGCACTTTTACCTGATTCAACGATGTTGTCTCTGTAGTACTCGCCCACGCCCACAGCTGCTGCTCTGTTCGTGCACTCCGATGACTGTTGTGCATATTTATAGCTCCACCCAATCCAGCGGCAGGTCCATGTGCTCGCCTCGGACTTCAAACAAATCAGAAAATGACATCAATAGGTGTGTGTAAGTGCTGAACTAGTAACGTACACAGAAGTATTAGATGAACTGAAAATGTATACTTAAAGTACTTCAAGGTACAAACTTTTGTAATGTTGTGTAGGTGTGAAAATGTCGACACGATAACAGAGCTACAGCCTCATTCCCCGTAGAGTACAACCAATCAACTGGAGCGAAAGATGGAATGTGCTGGTCCCCCTGCGATCTGCGCTCACACAGCCGCCAAACCGCCACCAACATAGTTGCAGAAAGAGCTAGCCCCGAACAGACCCCGCTGCGAAGCAGAAGCGGTGGGTCAGGCTCAGTCGCCTTCTCACCACCCCTTGAACCTGCTGCTGAGGTCGGACCAGGCTGCCAAGGGGGTTCGACTTTCCTGGAAGCCCGGACTCCGTGTCCGACACAGTGTGACATCGTGGCGGCGCTCTCACCTGTCATGTGCCTGCGCCTCTGGTAGCCCGTGTCCGAAACCGTTACAACTCACCGGACCAAGGGGGCTGCCATGGCGCACCCAGGCACTTCCGCTGAAGCTTCACACGCAGCGCCGCGTCTAGAGAAGAGTATATGGCGGCCGTGTGACAGGCACCAGTCCCCTGTGCCTGCCCCACAGGGAGGGCCAAGAGAGGCCTCCCTGCTGAACCAGGCTGCTCTGGTTGCCCCCCGCCGCCCCCAGTGCAGTGCCGTCGTTGGGGCGATGGTACAGCGCCCGGCACGCACGGACCTCGCTGCCCGCAGCAAGACTCGAGGTTGGACCACAGGCACCTTCAGGGAAGGGGGCCCTGCCGGTGCGTGGCCTCCTGCCGCTCAGGTTACGCGGCTGCCTGCGTGTGAGCGAGCATCCTGCCACGGTCCGAGGACTTCAAGTCGCTTCAACTACTTCAAGTACGTCAAAGTGCTCAGCAGAGCTCTGTGTGATTATCAGTTGCCACACGTGTGCGCACCACAACCACACGCAGCAGCTCCAGGCACCCTTGACAGCAGGGTTGGTGACGCTTGCGTCCCGTGGCTTGGCACCGCTAGCAGCCGCAACCCGCGTGCACGCACATCCAGCAGCATCACCACCATCGGCAGCAGCAAAGTGCAGCAGCAATTCCGAGAGTTGCTGTGCTGGTGAACAGCAACATGCACAGGCTGGCGATCCGAGTTGCGCGATGCCTGCACCCCAGCGTAGCCGCGGGTGAGAGGTGCAACGCGGTCGCTTGTGGGGCGGCAGTGTCTCAGCTGGCACGCCGCCACAGCAGCAGCCAGCCCGTACCCAGCAGTGGGACAGGTGCACGGCCTGCTGTTTCAACGCTGCAGCTCGCTGCCAGCCGCAACTGCCTCAACGGATCCAGGCGCAGTGTCCGGGCGCTGCACAGCACGGTGCCGCCAGGCGACGGCGTCGTTGGTCGTGGCAGTGCGGGCGGCAGCCGTCCCATCAGGATCGAGACTTACACACCGTCACAGGTGGGCAAGGATGACAGACATGTGAGTTCCGAATTCTGCTGTAGTTGGTGGGGGCGGGGGAGGCCAAGCATGCTGAAGTGCTGTGTCGCGAACACCCAGCTTGCACGCCACCTTCTAGCTAATACTAACGATGTGATAATCATGTCCTGTTTTGCGGTGTGGCAGGTTTCGGCCGCGGCGGCCGAGGCAACAGGCGGAGCAGGTGGTGCTGGCCAGAAGGCTGGAGAAAAGGCGGGCCGGGGGGTGGAGGGGTGGGATGCAGCTCCCTTTGCAAAGCTGGGATACATTGAGAAGGAGAAGGCGGTTGCGGAGACCCAGAGGGCAGTTCGTGACCTGTTTAACGAGGGGGAGTATGCTGAGGCGCTCAAGGGAGCGAAGGTGAGAGCGGTGTGGAGCCCCATTTGGAGGCCCATGGTGGCGTGCCGTCTAGTGGGATGTCAACACAGAAAAGTGGCATGACAGAATGGCGTTGCTGGTGTGCGCGTTCAAGGTGTGCAGTGTTGCCTCCTGGGGTACCTGCAAAACACCTTTTGGTGTGCCGTGAGAAGGCCAGGTAGTCACACATACACACACGCGCGCATACACTGTTGATGCCCTCAAGTGCAGAGGTGTCTAGGGCACACGGCACCAGTCAACACCCACCCACAAGTTGACACACATGCGCATGTGGTCACCTCCCGTTGCAACTACGGAAGGTCAACACTCGATTGGTATCCGGTACCGATGTGATATTGTTGAGTAGGAACCTTTGTTGTGGTGGGCCAAGGCGTGGGCTTCCGGGATACTGCAGCAGTCACAGTCAAGCGAGCAGTGATACATCAATGCTTCTTGAAGTAGGGGTACAATACTAGGGATGTGCCATACGTATATACGGCACCTACGGCGTATCCGTATATACTACGTATATACCGAAGATGAGTGCTTTGAGGCCCGTGGATTCCGTATGCGGTGCCATTCACTCTAGGCGCCTGCCAGCAGGCGCCCGCAGTGCCTGGCTGCTCATGGCTGACCGCCAGCGTGCCGCCGCGAGGCATCCGGGGCCTACGGGGCGCTATGGTAGCACAAAGTGTGGTCAGGCTAAGCAGTTGTCGACTTCCGACCTGAAGCTGGCGAAACGCAGGCTGCCGGTGCACTGCTGGCTGCCGGTGCACTTAGGGTGGTCACACACCCTGGCCGACCGCCACCAAGGCGTGCCAGGCCGCCAACAACTTTGAGGTGGCCGCTGCTAGGGTTGCAGCTGTTGCTGCCGAAGCACTAGTAGCAGTGGGCTGCGGCACCAGCAACGGTGCGACCCTGCGGCCTGAGTGCAGTCAAATCTACGGATGGGCACAACACTATATAAGTACGTAACACATCATATCCAAAGTCGTTGAGAAATAGACTGCCATGTGTATGCATAGAGCATGGAGCATTGCCCATGCGGTGTTCTGCTGCCCTCGCGTGCAAAGCAGCACCACCAGCGTGTGTGGTACCATTTCCATCCTGGGGGTGCTCTTTGTTGGCACCGCCGTGGTGGCAGGCCTTACTTTTGTGGTGCCGTGTGGGTACATGGCGCTAGAGGCGCACTTGGCGGCTGTGGCACACTGTGTGCTTCGCAGGGCTTGGGAAGTATGACGTGACACATGTGCCACATGGCATGTGGGGGTCGAGCGTCTCAACGCGGACACTGGTCACTGCCGCCACAGCCTCAGCTATGCTGCCGCCGCAGCCTAAACCAATGCATCTGGTGGCGGGGCGGCAGCGGGAACAACCTGCACAAAGTGTCTACCCCCGGCTAACTAGCTGCCTTGCGGCAACTACCTACTACGGTACTACAATCCTGCGTTGTGGCACCTATGCCCACATTGCCGTGGCTGCGGCGAATGCTGCTGAGCAATGCTGCAACTTCAACTGTTACTTCAACACTGCGTCTGTGCATTGATTGCTGCTGACCTCCACAGCTGTGCATTGGCTGCTGCTGAGGCCTGCTGCAACTTCAACTTCAACTTGTGCTATCCGTTTTACTGCTGCTGAGCACTGCTGCAGGTGCTGGAGCAGCAGTGCCTGTCCCACTTTGGCGCTGAGCACCCCGTGTATGCCAGTGCCCTCAACAACGTGGCACTCATGCACAAGAACCTTGGGGACTACAAGGATGCAGTCGACACGTACCTCAAGGTGAGCCACTCACACACTCACTTAAATCATTTAGAGATGACATGCTACGTACATTTGAAGTATGCTCAAGTAGCCTATTTGAAGTATACTTACTGATGGGGCACAGCGTATAATTTTCGCATTATACGCCGTATAACGTATGTAAATACGGCGTATACGAACGTATTTATACTGCAAATACCCCGTATATCGCGTTTTGGGGCGTAGAACTACGCCGTGTTTTGTATAACGTATAAAACACGTTATACGCTATGACCCATCACTAAGCATACTACAGTACTTCAGAAGTAGTATACATGCACCGTACCATGAGGATATTACACAAGTACATGTTTTCTTTATGTACATACAAGGAAGGGCGTTGGAGCCACCAACCGCCGCCGCTGCGGGTTGCTGCTGCAGGTTGCTGCTGCTGAGTGCTGCTGCTGCTGAGCACTGCTGCTGCTGAGTGCTGCTGCCGCTGTGTGCTGCTGCCGCTGCTACTGCCCTGCACCTGCAGCAAGTAGCGCAGGAGCACCAGTTGTGCCGAGAAGGATCAGCAGCTAATCAAATGCGCAACATAAGGCTTAAGGTGTTGCAGTCACCGCCACTGCTGGTATTACATGGGTGAGCAGTGCTCACCTTCGATTGCTCCAGTTCAGATTGAGAGCTGTGCTTAGTGTATGCCCTTCGTTATATGGTACTACACACAAATACTTCAATTAAGTATGTCTGTATATGGCCATGCTGAGCGCCTGCAGGTGCGCCCGCTCTCTGCGTTTGTTTGTGGCATCATTGGCGGCAGCAGCGCTATTGTAAGTATCTGGCTGGTGCTCCACTTTGGCAGAAACTCATGTGGCGGATGATGTTGCCCTCTGCCAGAGCAGACAAGTGCTGCTGCTGCTGCTGCTGCTGCTGCTCTTGCTGCTACTAGTGGTGGTGGTGGTGGTGGTGGTGATGGTGGTGGTGGTGGTGGTGGTGCTGATGGTGGTGGTGGTGGTATTTGCGCCACCAGCTCTACATGCTCACACACCAGCTGACATTTGCACAGCAGTTGCACAGCGTTCTGTACTTCATGTACACACTTACTTACTCGCTACTTCAACATGTACTATAGTACATGTGTATACACCATGAAGTATCCAGTGCTGCTGCTAGTGGTGGTCTGTCTGCCACCAGTGCTACATGCTCACACCAGCGGACCGCTGCACAGCTGCACAGTGTTGCTGTACTTCATGCACATCACGTACTTGAAGTACACAATAACGGGTAAGCCATGCCTCCGTGCCCGCGTGCATGGTCTCAGTGTGTGTTCTATCTTCTGGGCACCTACAGAGATGCTCTCATAGATGCGCGCACCTCACACTAGCTGCAAGTACAGTCATTGAGCTCCGCTTGCCGATGCCATTTGCATGTGCGCGCGACTGGAAAGCGCAAACAAACAAACATGTGCCCCACTCATAGTGTGCCGATACTGCCTAATAAGATCCACAAAAGGCGCTGCAATGCACAATGTTGTTGCCCGTGCTGTGCTGGGCTAAACATCTACGGGTTCTTATGTGTTGTGTCTTATCTTAGGCCCTGTGTATTGTCCCTGCATGTGGCAACGCATAGTGCTGGGCAAAAAGTACCTTATGTATACGTCAGTAGCACATGCTTCAAATATTATGCGCTTTCTGTGTGCTGCAGGCCGTGCGGGTGTAGTTGTCCTACAGTACTGGGCTGAAAGTTCTGTGTGCGCTCGTACAATCTGTGTGTGTCGTAGGCTTTGCAGGTGTTCTAACCCTCCCCTCCACACCAGGGGCTGGTGGGAGGGTGGGTGGGAGGGTGCGTGGATGGCTAGCCCGGTCTGCAGCACGCGCACCAGCTACAGCCGCTCCCTGCTGCACCAGCAAGGAAGTGGTGGCTTTCGTGCACTTGTGACGCTTGGAAAAACTGCTCAGCCTTATGGCTCGTCTCCCCTACTGTTGTATCAGCACCAGTAGGCACTCCTAATAAACGCGTTACCGCTGCTGACTGCTGGTGCCAGCTGCGAACACACAACCTGCTCTGCCAAAACTGCTCAGCTTTTGGCTCACCCTGTTTGTTTGCGTGCGTTGTTTGTGTGTGTTTTAGGCTCTGCAGGTGTACCGCAAGGCCTTCAACACGGAGGAGCATGCATCCTTTGCCACTACACTGCTCAACTGCGGTCTGGTGAGAGAGCGGCGGCTACGCATGACCAAACTCAACTATGTGCTTGCTACCCACAGCCAACTACTTAAAGTATGAACATGTGCAACTAAGTTTTTCACTTGTAGTAGTATCTCTCTTTGTTAGTGCTGAACTTCGGGCCGGTGACAGGGGAGGCTGCTGCATGCACGCCACTGCGGTTTAAGCACTGCACCTCAGCTGGCACCTGCAGGTGGTATCCTGCACATAAACACACATTCACAGCAGGGTTGTTATCATACGCTCGCCAGCACCACATACATACGCCGCAAACGTATGAGGCCGAAAACACTACATACGTGGACGTCATGAGCCGGCCGTAACTGTCGCATACGCGTGACATACGTGGGTCTCCCCTGTGCTGAGCAACTGGACAGTGCGTCTACCCACTGCTGCATGTTATGGATTGGCTGGTACGGCTTTCCTGTCGTGCTCAGGCTTGTCGGGCACTGCCTGCTCAGTGCTCAAGCTTGCCATTCGCGAAGCCACAAAAGTGCCTGAACACCAGCTCACGTATGCCCGCCTAAAAAGTGGACATACATATGTCTGCGTATCACAAACGTACATACGTATGGCATGGTATGGTAACAACCCTGCATTTCACAGTAGTGTACTGTACTACAGTACGTAGTGTTGAAAAGTATGGGAAGCAAGTATGATGGCATAATACTTCGAAGTACACAACGGGCCGCGGAACGTTGCGCTGTCTGATCGTCACTGAGACAGGCACAGCAGGGTCTCCAGAGCCCAGCTGACATGACATCACTTCAACAGCTACATATTACAGTGCTCAGAACTGTTGCAATGCCAAAAACAGGGGCTGCGGACACCACCATGAACACCCACTTTGCTGCAGACAGCACTTCAGCTGGCTGTGTAGCTCTCATGCACTTTAGTATGTGAAGTACTTCAGAAGTATGAGGTTGGAGCTTTGGGGGGGAGGGGTGGTTTGGGTCCAGTGGGTTTGGATGGTTGTAGGTATACGTGCTGGCTGTCCGCGATGAGCGTTTGCAAGTTATGCTATTGTGTTCCCGCCACGGGCGCGCACTGGTACAAGCATATGCCGTACACAAAAACAATGTGCCACGTAGTACTTCGGAAGCATTTGTGACGAAGTAAGTACACACAACGCATGTACTTCAGGATACTTAAGTACATGTGTATGTTTACTCAAAGTATACGGCACCGGCAACGTGTGTACGGGCTCTGTATATAAAGCTGCATGTGTTTGTGTGCTGCTGGTGTACACGTGCACCCGGCTGTGTGTTGTGGGCACGGTACCTCACCATGCAGCAAACCCGCGCCAGCAGCAGTGCACACTTACACGTGCAGGCACAGCACAGCCCAGCAGCAGCAGCAACAGTGCAACAGGTGGCACACACAGCACTGTGGCGCGCATGCGTGGTCATTGATCTGAGGCGGAGACCGTTAGACAAACTTCAACTTCCAAAAACCAAGTTCAATTTTTTTCTCGCTAGTTTCAGCTGGTGCTTGCCAGCATGTGGCTTCACTGCACTTGTACTCCTGCTCTCTGGTGTGCCACTGCACGCCTTCCGCCATGACCTGAGGAGTGTGCTGACACTCGCAGCGTGCGCGTGTGTTGTGTGTTTCTCCGCCTGCCAGGCTTTCAAGAGCATGGTGGATGTGCCCACACACTTCAACTTCCAGCAGCCAACTTCAACCTTCTTGTTGCTAACTTCAACTTGTAGCCGCCATGTGGCTTCACTGCACTTACACTGCTGCTCTCTGGTGCGATCTGCACTACGTTTGCATGGTGCGTTTCTCCGCCTGCCTTTTTTGTTTGTTTGTTTTTCTACGTGCCAGGCTTTCAAGAGCATGGCGGATGGGGGCGGTGCCTTGGAGAAGATGGCCATGCGGGAGAGGGCGCTCGAGCACTTCCAGAGGGCTGTCGAAATCAGAACAAAGGTAAGCCCGCCCGTTAGGCTTAGCCTTGCGGGGTGTGCACGTTTATGTACTGCTACAAGTACCCGGTAGAGTACATGTACATATACTGGTGCATAAGCAATTTACATGTACATACTTCTAAGTACTTCTAAGTACCAAGTAATTCTCAAGTCTATATGTTTACACGTTGTCTCTGTATAGTGGCCGAAAAATACTTCCAGAGGGCTGTCGAAATCAGAACAAAGGTGAGCCCACCCATGGGGCGTAGCCTTGCAGGTGTGCATGCACTACCACAAGAGGTAGGTACCGGTACAGTTCATGACCATATACTACTGTAGTACACATGTGTACATGTGTACGTCAGTCAAAGGTATGTATGTACATGGATATACCGGTGCATATGCAATTTATATGTACATACTTCAAGGTACCAAGCACTTCTGAAGTATATTTACATGTTGTCTTTGTACAGTGGGTGAAGAATATCGCTGGCGAAATATATTGTTGAACATGCTCAGGAATGTGTGTGAGGCAGCACACATTACCAGCACACATTACCCACATGCACACCACACATACAGCTGTCCAATCAACGCCTATCTTTGTACTTCTTAGAAGTACGCCGCAGAACGTGTACGAGCTAGCCATAATATGCCGCGTGTGCGATGTGTTGCAGTAACAACATCAACAGCTGCTGCCGCTGCTACTGCTGCTGCTGCTGCAGTAACGTCACTGCACTGATTTGTGGCACTAGCCACAAGACACACTTGTCATGCGTATTATTCGCCAGCAGACACAAGGCTGCTGCGCTTTGGAGTGATTTTATGTCTACATACAGTCACTTCACTTCATTAGAGTTACAGCTAGTTGAAGTAGGTTCCATGTTGGAGGTCAAAGGTTTGCATGGGCTCGCACTTGCGCGGAAGTCGTTTGGTGTTCGTGCCATTGCAATGGGTGCCCGCAGCCCACCTGATGCCCCGGCTCACCAGCAGCGTGTTTGCAGCTCCTATGGTTGGAAGTGCTGGCCAACTCTTCCATGCACCTTAGTGCATGCATTTTTGCGGAAGTAATACTAATACTTGAAGTACCTCAGTAAGTATATGCATGCACACAGGGTCATTTGCAGGTGCTGGAGGAGGGGCACCTGGACCTGCTGCTCCGGCCATGTGCCATACAGTAGTGCATGCATATCACAGCACATTGCAGTGGCGATCTCATGCGCTTTCATTCAGTGCGATATGCTGTGTGGAGGGCGCCCAGAGGTCTGTCATTGACCGCATGATTGCTATGCAAGTGCTGCACTACAGTGGTACCGTCTTTCGAAAGTGTGCACGTCCCTATTCGAGGGTTGCGGTAGTGCTGGGTACAAGGGTGGTGACATAATCCCACATCAGTGCATGCAGTTGGTACTATGACCATGTATGTACATACTGAGTATCCATCTATGTTTGTCCATTTGCAGGTGCTGGAGGAGGGCCACCCAGACCTGGAGCTCGCACGCAACCTGCTGGCGCTGGCACAGGCTGCTGCCGGACACGCAGGCGTTGCGGAGGACACACTGCGCAAGTGAGACCAAAACATGGGATCACACACTGCTTGTATTGAACTCTGCTTGGGGCGCGGAAAGCCCTGTGCACATGGGGTGCGGTTGTTGAAGTCGGACAGTACTCATACCGTGCTGGTCGACAAGGTACTACCACACATGTGCTTCATCAATGATTGGCGCTTGCGGGCGTGCAAGACCCCAGGTCATGCGAGCCACCACGATGCAATGGCCCTGCACGCACGACCTCACATAGAGATACTCACAACTTTGCACAGTACCTGTGTCAGTATGTGGCTAGTGAGCTGCGCTGTTATCCAAGTCTGCTTGGGGCGTGGAAAGCCGTGCGCACACGGTGTGCGTGGCATGGTGTGCGGATGAAGTGCCTAGCATGTTCAAACACGTACACGTCGTTACTCAGTGGCCTCCCCTCCCGCAGCAGTGCTACCAGCTTTCTGCGTGCCTCCACAGCATTTCCAGTGGTAGCATTTGTGGTACTACTGTAGTACTCACACATAACACTTGCCGCATGTAGCTGCGCCAGTACTTGGGTGAACACTTGTTGAAGTGCGCTTGGGGCACCGACAGCCGTGTGCACAGGCCTGCAGCAGAAGCAGCATAATCAAGCGAGTCACCTCATGCCACAGCGGCGCCCACCCCTCTACCAGTACCGCATGGCACCAGAGAGAGCTCCCAGCCTGACGCCTACACCGTAGCCAAGTGTCAGGCTCCCCAGCAGTGCCCATAACTCGCGCCTCCAATCATGATAAAGCAATCAGCGCTTGAGACAACAGAGCGTTCCTTAAAAAGCGTGTGCATATAATGACCATTTTTGCTGCAGGCACCCATCCTGTGCACCACCGCTATGTGTCTTTGCCACCTCAAAAATCCGCACACACATGCAGCGGGGGGCGGGGGTTGTCGGACTTAATATGTGCTCACACCTGCACTTCACATTCGGAGCTGTCACCTGTGTGTGTGTGTCCGACAGCACTCCAGTCTGCAGTGGGACGCCCTGTACACAACGTTCCACAGAGTCTTTGCCATCCACACATACACCTTGGCATACACGCCTTGGCATGTCGTTTTACACACTCTATATACTTCAAAGTATGTGGGGATGGCACATGGCTACTGTCCACCCTGCATCTGTGTGCCACACCTATGCTGTGTTGGTGGTGTGCGGTTTAGACACGGGTGCTTGGCTACCAAATTACCCAGTACCTGCCCGCATCAAGAACATGTATTACGCCAAGGGTTGTGGGGGGGGAGGGGGACCTTGGGATGTACTGAATTAACCTAAAAAATACCCTAGCATTCAGTATAGCTGACAACGCAGAACGTGTGGCGGGTGTGTCACGTTTGGAGCCACCCAAACGATGACCACCGTACCTGACCCAGGAGCAAGTACTTGGGGCGCTGCAATGGTGTGCCACTGCATAGCATTCCTGCGCCTCACCCGCTGTAGGTGAAATGTCAACTTCAACTTACGAAGTGGTGATTAGGGATGCGACGAAACGTATATGAGCGAGCCATATACGCTGTATATGTTCCGTATATGCGCCAATGGTTCACTTCAATGGGCCAGTCTACCAGCACTGAGCACCAGACATCACTGACACACAC
>JAULBY010041198.1:0-13418 GCA_032358315.1 Ophiocytium majus
TCCCAGAGCTTGTTTTTGGCACATCCCCCTTCCGCAGCAGCATCACCGCGTGCACCGGCATGCCGCGGTGTGCCTGCTTGACTGCATCCGCAATGGTGCCAGCAAGAGCATCCAGCACCGCGTTGGCACCCTTGCCATGCGGTGGTTGGCGCAGCTCCGCCAATATCACCACGCTCTCCGTCGACACAGCTGATGCTGGTGCACGGCCGTTGACTGCAGAAGCGGTGTCTGCCGGCTGCGGTGTCACTCCAAACACCAGCACGCCACCAGGACGAATGGCAGCCGAGGCTTCACGGACCGTGACCTCCATGTCATGGGGGTGGTAATTAGCACCGCTGATGATGATGATGTTCTTGATGCGCCCGCTGATGTACACCTCTCCACCATGCATGAAGCCCAGATCCCCTGTGCGCAGGTATGTGGGATCGCCCTCGCGCCATCCCGCAAGGCGCGCTCGAAACACCTCCTGCAACCCGCAGACACACATGTGACGCCGAGCGCTCATGAGTGTCAGTATACTATAGTGCACATGTACAGGAGGCATAACAAAGTTTGTGCTGTGCCCTGTGGCGCACTGGACCAGCGATGTACAGGTATGGCCAGCTGCTGTGGTGAGTGGGGCCAGTTCAAACACGCGGTAGCATTTGGTTAGGGGCGATGTCGATTCTGCCGGCACCCAAGTGGTCAAGTCCTACATTGCGGAAGCATAACAGTCGGGGAGAGTTGGGTCGATTTCTCCAATTTGGAAGTCAAGAGGGTGGATGATGGCGCATGATCATATTGCTCTCCCTATCAGTACACACAGGCAGTCAATGTGCTCGCACAAGCGATTAAAGCGGTGGCAAGCACTCCCAATGATTTTTGGGCTCACTTACATGCTGGGGAATGTTACCTGGTGCCGAGAGCGTGGCAGAGTGCGCTCACCCAACCACAGCACTGCTGGTGCTAGGATCGATCCACAACTCTGCGTTGTGCCTCTTTTTCAAATGCTAGCATGCGCAGGCTGCACCCGGGCAATGCAACACCCACCTCAGACAGCTCGGGCTTGCCATAGTACCCTGCGCACACGCTGGGTGAGCTGATCCACACCTCCCCCTCTTCGCCCAATGCCACCTCGAGCAGCGACGCAGGGTCCACAATGCGCATGTCCACCCCCTGGCATGGTCGCCCGCAGGCCATGCGGCCGCGCACCACCGAGTTGCTGCTCAAAAGGCTGGCCTTCACCACATGCTCTGCGAGGCCAAAGCCCACGTGATACACCGATGGCCGAAACCCCACACGCAGCAGCTGCTGCAGCACAAAGGCGTGGCTTGCCGGTGGCACGGGCTCAGCAGCGTCAGAGGCAAAATTGACGCTTGAAAGGTCGTAACGTGCCAGGGCCTCGTCTGGCAGGCTGCTCAGCGCGCGGGCCACCAGCTTGTACCCTGCAACAGGGGCGGTGGCAGTAAGCGGCACATGGGCCGTTAACACACAGGTAACACTGCGGGAGCGTGCTACACCTGTGCCACCTTGTGGCCACCGCTGGTGGCAGTTCATGCAGTTGTGTCCAAACATTTTTGGGATGCTATGCCTAGGGAGCCAAGCAGCAGTGCGTCCATGCATCCCGACTGCCAGTGCACTATGGCAGTGCACGGAGGGCAGGACTCGGTGCGTGATTCAAGCAGACAGCTGAGAGCGCACCAAAATGAGGAGCACCCAAGGCATTGGCACGGTAGCGTGTGACAAGCTCCAGCCACAGAAGTGGGCGGCGTATGAAGTCAATAGGGGAGAAAGCGGCGAGGGTGCCGCCGCTGCACAAGATGGCCAGGTTGATACCAATAAGCCCGAAATCGTGGTACTGACGGTGCAGCAGCGGCAGCAACAGCAGCAGCATCATGTCAGTCAGGCACCACACCATGCCACAGTGCGCGCAGCTGACTCACAATCGCACAGCACACTTCCACTGGCATGCCATGCACGGTGCCATTCACTTTTCACAATGGCTTCGCACTGCGGTGGGCCTACCACAACTTCAACCCAGGGTAACGTGCAACTGCGACGCTCAGCCTGGTGGCAGCTTGGCAATGCTTCCCAGCATCCATGACAGCATTACACAAAAGAATGCTGTCTGTGTGTGTTTACAAGTGAATACCTGCGGGAGCCAGGAGACAGTGCTGCCGGCCACAGCATCAGCAGAGTCGGCAATGGTGGCGTTGTGCAGCACGTTCGAGTGCAACACCATAACACCTTTGGGGTCTCCTGTTCAGTGGCACACAAAGGATGCATGCACGCGTGAAACTTGTTGCAGTCAGCACCAAGTTGCTGGTGTGGCACAAGGATCTCAGTATATGCATATTTATGATGCGCCGCATGCGCCAAATGCGGCTGGTGATGGAGGTGCTATGGCAGTGCGGCGTGGTTGCAATAGGACAGGCAGTAGGAACACAGACATGAGGATACCAAGGTGCTAACAGGTACCTGTGCTGCCAGATGTGTATTGTAGGAAAGCCACATCTGAGGGGGTGATGAATGGATCCGTGTAGCTGTGCTCCGTGCCACTGCTGAAGCCAGCAGCATCAGTGGCCAGCCACTGCAGCCCGCGGCGTGCTCGAATGTCTTCGTCATGGGGGGAGGTGAGCATGGCCTGCCGAGCCTGGTAAATGCAGTGTGCACACCAACAGCAGTAACGCATTTCAAGCAAACATCAACGGTCGCGCTTTTTTTAGATATTTGTGGATGCCTCTGGATTGTGCCACGGAGACACACTTCCGCACCAATGCCAGAAGTGTGGCACGGCAGAGTTGTGACTCAGACTGCCGCTCACCTGCTTGTTGATCAGCCACAGCACAGCCTGGCCT
Source organism: Ophiocytium majus (assembly GCA_032358315.1). Lineage (NCBI taxonomy): Eukaryota > Xanthophyceae > Mischococcales > Ophiocytiaceae > Ophiocytium > Ophiocytium majus. The sequence continues at coordinate 2,838 of JAULBY010041198.1, forward strand.
GCAGCAGATGTAGCAGCTTTGAGTGCCGAAGTGGTCAGCGCCAGGCTGGCTCCACAGTCGCGTGCGATCAGGTGAAGCTTGGGCAGATCTCGTGCCAGGTTGCACGGGTCAGGGGGGTAGACAGGGACGGCCACAATACGTGCCTTCAGGCAGGCCATGAAGGTCACCATAAAATCCAGACCTGGGCAGCATGGGAAGGGGTCGTGGAAGGGAGGGCGCAAACAGAAAACACCGGTGCACCGGCATCATGTACCCAGTGCACCACACAATGTGTCATCCTCGCAGTGCCTAATAAATGTGGGGTGCATGGGCATCCCTGCATGCTGAACTAGGGTGGGATCGCAGCCAGGTTGCTGGTGCAACACAGGGTGCACCATGGTATGCACCCGTATACATATGTGTGCAGGTCATGTGCTATGTGAGCGCACACACCTGGAGGGTACACCAGCAGGACGCGTGCCTGCACGGGTATATGGTGCTCAAAGCGCAGCACGCCTGCCATAGATGATGTCACACTCTCGAACTGGCTGTGCGGCAGCAGGCATAAGCACGGCCAACGGCGCAGGTCATGAGCAGGACACCGCGGGCATGCGGGCATGCAGACATGTCAGAGCTTTGTCAGCATGCCGGCACAGGCATGCATTGCAGTGCACTGCATGCCAGCTGGTGGGCATGAAAACGCACACATAGGGCCAGCACGGTGCACTGCAGCTGGCGTACACGTGGCCTCTGCAAGTGTTGTGACAAAATGACAACTGCAGCCGTCACAGGCCACACTGTTACAATTGCTTAAGCTGCGGCACAAGCATGCGTGCACATGCTGTGACATGGCCCAACAGGTGCATCATGCTAGTACTGAGAAGTGTACGACTCACTCATGCTACCGCCAGCTAACCCTGTTGGGCCCTATATATATACACTCTCACACCACCCACTCACCTGTATGTGTAGCGGCAAGTCTCCTGCCCCTTGCTGTCCACCCATGTCAGGTACACCTTGTTCGCCTGGTGCGCAGCATGCCGCGCCAGGTGAGTCAACACAGTGACCGGCGTCGCACCAGGCGCCGCACTGCTCTTGCCCGCCACTGCAACATGGCCGAGCATGCCACTGGCACGAACAGCCCCTGCTTCTCCACCACCCAGGAAAACCTGTGCAGGCGTATTGTCATACTGGTTGCCAGCCTGCAGCAGCTGCCCTGCGAGCGGGCGTGCCCTGCTGCCCAGCAGGACACCAGCCGGAATGGTTGTGCCGCCGTGAACTGCGGCATCGAAGCCGGCCGTTGTGCCCGTGCCGATGCCCAGTGGCAGCATGGTGGTGCTGCCGTGTGTTTCAACAGAGTGCGGTGACACCGTCACTGCTGCATTCAGTGTCACCCCACTATGCAGCGTGATGAATGGCATGTCATACATGTATACATCCTCTGGTATGAAGACGGACCTCCCTATGCGTGCACCCATGGCCTGGTACAGCAGCAGCAGCAGCTTTGTGCCCCCAAGAAGCGGAAGCACGGTGTCGTGCAGCAGGTTTGTGTAAGCGCCTGTCAGTATAAAGTGGGTGTTGGCAGCAGAGGTGTCTGAAAACCTCCGCGCCCTTGGCATTGTCACCTTCGACCTGCACCCCCACAGCGGCGCAGGTGACAGCACTGACGCAAGCAGAGCCACCACCATTACCAGCAGTGCAGTGCCTGCCAGCACCAGAGACGCAGCTGCACTGGTAATCCACACCAGTGCCCCGTTCGACCCAAACTGTGCGGGCCAGAGTCCCGTGAAAGCGTCAAAGCTGGTCGCCAACACCATCAGCCCCAGCACGTACGGTTGGATAACCAGCAGAGGCAGAACAGCTTCTGTCAGCACACAGCTCAACAGCGGACGTCTAGGCCGCGTCACATTCAATTTGCCGGAACGCTCCACAGCCGGAGCCGCATCGCTTTTAGGGAACGCATCCACCGCCACGCTGCCCACCCACACCCGCCCACTTGACGCCACAGTGCCAGGTTGCAGGCACGAGTTTGCAGCCAGTGCAGACTGTGGTGCCATGCTGCTCTGTGCTGATATGACTGCCTTTGTACCAGCATAGGCCCCATCACCAAGCTCCACAGGGTGTAGGGTGCGCTGTCCGGAGCAAGGGCTGGTACACTCGTGGTAGATGTGAGTGCCACCTCCCATGAACACCCGCGCACCGCGTGCACGTACCAAGTCAGCAGCCTTGAACAGGCACGCATAGGGATTGTAAGCCATGACAGCAGTGCCTCGGCTGATAGTGGCTCCCAGTGCGTGCAGTGCAGCATGGGTCACTCCAGGCGGCAGCAGCATGATCCATTGTAGAAGCAGCGCATCCACAAGGGCACTGTATGTATCCTTTGCCAGTGCGCGCACGCCAGAGATAGGGCCTGGCTGGAGCCTCTGAACCAGCAGCCATTTACTGGCCACCAGCAGCAGCACGGCACATATGGCGCCGACAAAGTAGCCAGCCATGAAGCCCAGCCATGCCATGCCAAAGCTGCCGTTGCCAATAGCCGCAGCACTAGCCAACAAGGCTGCCACCGGCACAGCGATGCTGTATGGATAGATCACCAGGCACAGGAATGCTGACCGCCATAGCGCCGCCACGGTTGAACAGCTTGCGGCAGTGGCAGGCGTGAGCTCAGCAGTTGACATGTCTGCATCGCCTTGAGGCTTGGTGGCCGCTGTATGGCGTGGCAAGGAGAGCGGCAGAGCACAAGAAAAGGAGAAGTGTTCGTCAGGTGTCACAGTGATTATCATAATGCACTTGGCACATCTCTGCTGCAGCTCTGAGCATCGGATACATCGGATCCTCATGGGCGCTGCGGAGCAGCAAATTCAATTTGCACAAGTTGCATCAGTTGCGCCAAGTCACGGTGCAGCAGCCAGGTTGGACATGCTGCTGCAAAGATTGCCGGTTGTGTGAGGAAACAATGAATTTCAAACGCACCTCTGAAGTTGCACATGCTGCTGCAGAGATAGCCTGTTGCGCGAGCACACATAAAATGCAATTGATTCAGAAATTCAAACGCACCTCTGCTAACTGCCGGATTTCCCTTCGCAGTGGCACCGTGTGGAATGTAGGTCCCCATGGGAGCCACAGAGTACAGCTCAACTAAAGCTCTGTCACCCAGACGCACGCCTGGCTCGACAACAGCATGCGCTGCCACATGTGCTCCTGCGCCCAGCATGATTGGTGCCAAGCACAGGTAGCCATCCAGGTAGAAGTGGCAGCTGACGCGTCCCTCCACATTTGCGCCGTCGTGCGCATGAAGCAGTGCAACGGAAGCAGATGCACGACCACATACGACGGTGCCCTTTCCCAGCCTAGCACCCATGCACCAGTGCAGCACAGTGTTCACAGCCCGGGAGGGCGCGCACTGCAGCAGCAGCGCAGGCACCTTGAGTGCTGCATCCATCACCCAGCACCTGAAATGGGGAGCGAGCATGCAGCACAGACCAGGCAGCAATAAACTTTAAGAGTGACCAAGTTGCACTTGAAGCGCACATGCAGCCTGCTATATACTGAAGTATACATAGTCTATATTGTATACCACTGTCACACACACAGTAGCATATTAGTAGAATGGTTTCCCACATAGACATATGATATCGCTCCTAGGTACTTTTCATATCATAATGGGTGCCAGCAACTTCAGATTCGCCGGCAGAAACGTGACGTGGTCTCACCTGAGGTGGGTAGTACTGTAAAGCGGAAAGCGTCCAGCGTGCAGTGGGCGGCGCCAGAAAAGTGCCAGCCGCAGAGCTGTCAGCAGCAGACAGAGGTCCACCAGCAGGATTGTCCAGTAAGCTGGCAACACAGCTGCCACAGCACCAAAGCCGCCACAGGCGTACATGGCCAACCCCAGCTGCCAGGAAGGCCAGGCCGCAGTGCACAACATCAGTGGCGCCATCAGCACACCACCAGCCTGGACCAGGGCCACAACCAGGCGGGGCAGCTGGCGCTCTGTGCACGTGCCGTCTGGCAGCTGGGCGGCGTACTGGCGCCTGCTGAGCAAGCTTGAAAGGAGCACCGTCGAATCCAGTGGGCCTTTGCTATTGACTGCTGTCCGGGACCCGTCAAGTGGGGCGCTTGAACCTGCTGGTGCAGCACTGCCGCGCTCTTGGTTGAGCACCTTGAAGTTCGAGTTGCTGACACTGTCAGACGGTGCCAAGGGGAAGCGCAGCCGCTCCAGCTGTTGCGCAGCCTGCGCGAGGGTGACATTGCCATACAGCAAGTCCATCGGCACACCCAGTAGGCCCACCGCCTGCTCCAGATCGTTGTGCAGTCGCAGCACCTCCATGGACGGCAGGGCTAGGTCTGCCAGAGTCGTTGAACCGGACACTGACACGGGTGCCTCAACGTCGGACTCCGTAGAGACGCCAGCTGCCACTCCAACTGTCATGCGTTGCAACAGCCTTTGCAGCAGTGCCAGCACCTGTACGTAAATACAGCCCACCATGACATAATTCAGGCATGGTAGTGCAGCAATGTGGCAATGCAGCGTGTCATGTCAGAGTTGAGTGAGCATGCATGCGCCGTACAGACGGGGTTCCCAGCTGTGTGAGGCACTATGACAGCTCTGCCATTATGATAGGAGGTGTACAGGTACAGTACTAATAGCAGTAACTGTGCAATGTTACAGTTGCCATGTGCGTTGGCAAGCGGTTAGCAAGTCTTAGAGCCTGACGCCGGCATTTGCGAATACCAACCTGTGCTTGGCGCTCCTCGCGCGCCTTGGCCCACATGATAGGCTCCACCAAAGGTGCAATGGGTTGCGCAGCCTGCATGTCAATGGATGACCTGTGCATTGCACACGACACCAGGCCGTGACATGTGCGTGCTTAACTTAAGTGTATCTCATATGTCATCGAGTACTGCACGGATATGTAGAGGCTGCGCATCGTGTCTTGCGCTGAGTAGGGGGTAGATCATGATCAACCTTTCAGTCACACAGGTTGCAACCACCATGTCTCGCCACGGTTCCAGCAACTTCCACTTGTTACCTGTTGCCAAAGTTGTCAGCCACCATGTCCGAAAAGCTGTGCTGAGCAATGCAGGAAAACATGCTGCTCAGCCACATGCGCCGCGCCTCATGGTGCCGCAGTTTGCCTGTGGCACAGCAAGTAGCAGACTCTGAGTATCAGCAGCGCCGATATCGAAAGCACAGCACGTGCCTGCAGTGTTACAGTTTCTTAAGGAGGGAGGTCAGGTTGCAAAACGAACACTAACCAAATGTCCATGTTCGTGTTTGCTTGTGCATTCGCGTTCTGGTTCTGAGGGGCTCCGAACTTGCAAGAGCATTGGCAAGAGCAACTGCTTTGGAATGACTGCTTTGTGAGAGCGGCATGTTGTGTGTGCGCGGGATGGAATACGACTTTGGGAAACAACCTACTTCGGACGGCTGTGTCTGGAGGGGCTGAACAGCTAGCTGCTGGGACCCTTTCTGCACTTGCTCGTTGCTGGTTAGTGTTAAACTTTGTGTTGCAACCTGACCTCCACCTTATCCTGGTGCCATGTAAAGGCTTGCACATTGTACATGCATGCCAGTGCTGGTGTGTGCACATAAAAGTTGCTCAACACGGCTGGTTGCCCATGCGACGGAGTCCCAACTCCAATTCTGCTTATACATAGTTTGAAGTCAAGGGAGTTAAGCCCGCCCCCACCTTAACTTGAGGGCGAAAAGAGACTGAAGTCAAGAGAGTTAAGCCCACCCCCACCTTAACTGGAGGGCGGAAACAGACAAGGAACACAAGTTGCATGACCACCATATAGTTCAACGTACCAGTATTCCACTACTACTGTAGAATACACGTACTGCTCTACTATAACGCACCTGATGTGGTCTTGGGGATCTGCCGTGCACGCAGGAGGGCCACGGTGTGCACAGGTGTGCCATGCTCTTGCCTCACGGCACCAGCAATGGCGCTGATGAGTGCCGCTGTCTCGGCACCGCGCACTGCCTCATCCCGCAGCTCTGCCAGCACCACCACTGCCTCTTCTGTGTGTGCGGTGCTGCCGGCCAGAGACTCTGAGGGGTCCAGACCGAACACCAGCACACCGCCGGAGCGTATATCAGGCGAGACCCCGCGGACTGTGGCCTCAATGTCGTGAGGGTGGTAGTTGGTGCCGCCGATAATTATCTGCATGGGGAGCCGGAAAGGGCAAAACACATTCACAGATGAGGACGCACGTGGTCTGAGACACTACTGATATGTGAAGGCTGGGGCTCAGGCCCTGATGGGCCGTGTGAAGAGTAGCATGTGGCGCTGTACAGTGTCATGCAGCACGGCCAAATGGTTGCCAATGACCAGTATCGCAATGCCACACATTGAGTGACTGTGACTGCACCACTGCCCACCTCATCCAGCACGTCAGCATGGAAAGCGTTCATAAATCTTGATAACGGGTTACCCTGCACCATCGTTGACAATTTTCAATCACCGTCATTTAAAACTTTGTTGCGAGGGCCGAGGTGTGTAGGCAACTGCTGCAGCTCCACCACTTCAGAATCTAGACAGATAGCGGTGGTGTTGCTGCAGGCTGCACCCAGGGTGCGAGCCCCAGGCCTGCAGGTGGCCCTGCTGCCACTGGGTGTGACACCTTGGCATACACAACTTCGTTGAGCCCAATGGCACGCAGCCCGCACAACTAACAATTATTATACACCTGCCAGTGTGCTGTTAGCTCACACATGTGTGCAGCATGTGTCAGACACCCTTGCACTGTAACAGTTATTGTAGCATAACTGCTGGATTATAACGAGCAAAAACAGTGTGTGAGGAATATGATGGTGCCACAGTGTGGGTGCCACATACCAGGTTCTTGATGCGACCACTGATGAACAACTCCCGACCATGCATGAAGCCCAGGTCCCCGGTCCGCAAGTACGTGGGGTCACCCTCTCGCCACCCCGCAATGCGCGCGTGGAAGGTCTCCTCTGTTGCTTCTGGCTTGTTCAGGTAACCAAGGCCTTTGCTGGGTGAGTTGACCCAGACCTCGCCTTCGGCGCCATCAGGCATCTCCTGGCAGGTCTGCGGGTCCACTACTCGCACATCCACTGGGCCATGCTCTGCAGATCCTGAGGTGCACGGGTAGCCGCAGCTGACGCGTCCATCCACCACCGTGACGGTGCCGCTACCAAAGACGCACACCTTCGCCACATGCTCTGCCAGCCCTGTCACAACCCGATACCCCAATGCAGCAGTGAGTGCATGGCCGGTAACATGTCTATTTACATCATATAAGGCACTCACAACATGCAGTTACAACTTATTCATACTGCTGCTCATTCAGGGACGAAGCCTGATTACCTAGACTGACCCAGCCTCCACTATCCGAGGCAATGTGCCTTACACTGCCTGTCGCCCATCACTTATGGCGTGTGCAACACGATATATCGTGTGCACCACGTGCCCACACAGTGTGCAAGCGGGGTAACATAACAGCTGGGATATTATTAAGCTGCGTGCATGCATGACATTGTGCAGCCGATGCAGCTTGATGGCGCACCGCCGCAACTGTGGAGTGCAGTTGTGATATTGGTCCATTTTTTGGCAAGTACTTCGAAGTATACTTCTACAAGTAGGTATAACTTACAGAGAAACCATACTAAAAGTGCCAGTGGTATGCTATAACACTTGCTTGGTCACCATTTACTTGCAAGCAGCAGGCGAGTTACCCATCATGCAAAGCACTGCTGCAGCAGCGCTCGATCGCTACCAAATACCTCAAGTGCGCCTGACAGTGTGTCACTTACAACTACAGTAACTCACCATAGGCCACAAAGTACGCTGTGCTGGGCATGCCGCGCTCCACCCACACATCCAGCACAGTCTGAACACTGGTAGGGTGCACTGGTTCCGAGGCATCCAAAGCGCATGTCAGCGAGGACAGATCATACATGGAGCGAGAGTCCTCATTCAGTGCCAGCAGGTGCTTGGCAGCGAGCTTGTAGCCAAAGTGCGGGGATGCTGTGCCAGTGCCCCTGTAGCGTGTGACGAGCTCAAGCCCTGCAGTGTGCACAGAATTGGCAGGTAGGTGTGCACAGGATTGGCAATGTATCATATGGGGATAGGATATCATAAGGGAATAAAGTATTCATGAGCACGTGCAGAGCTGTGTCACAGTCACGGTGTTCAACTTGGTATACGGGCAGTACTGTCACCACACAACCACCACAGCCTGGTGACGTTACAAAAAGTGTAACAACGCACTCGCAGTGCAACACAGTTGGAACACTCCAAAACACCCACAGGATCCTGGCAACTGAGCCAGGGTAACTGCACTGTATTGAACGACACACCATCAATGTGTCACATGTACTGGAACATCCAGCGGTGTGACACGCCTCCCTCCAAGATGCCTGCACAGTGGTGTGCGCGCAAGAGGGACTCCGATGACCTTATTGCACAGCCTACAACATTTTGGCATTGCACTGTGACAGTCTACAACAATTTGTATCACCATTCATGGTGGACAAGTGTGCTGTGAGCTTACTTTCAGAAGTTGATTTTGCCACAGTAACCAATTGTACTTTGAGTGCTACTAGTAGTACCCATGGCCTGTGGAACCACAGATTGCGAGAGAAGGTAATGGACACATTGTCAGGGCTAATCTGAAACATGCACCAAGGCTTGCATGCGTGGGCTACACAATCTCATACATATTACCGGTACCATATTACCTGGTACAACATGAATACTGTAGTACTGCCGGTGATTCAATAGCGGGGCACTTACACAGTAGTGGCCGCCGCAGGAAATCAAGGGGAGAGCACTGCACCACAGAACCGCCATTGCAAAGTGCACAGACGACCGACAGCAGGCCTGCACAGAAGCGCGCGTTTTAGCCGTGGCAAGAACAAGACAGCAAGCATAGACGGGTGCAGATTTTCAGGAAGGTGCTGTACACTGTGACAGTGGAGAATCGCGATGTGTCCCTCACCATCGCTACGGTGTGTCACTGAAAATGTTGGCGGCATGGCGCCACATGAGGTGCGCGTGGTGCACAGCGTTTGCTTCTCCTGGTGCACAAATGCAGCAACACTGCCGGTGCTACGCCAAATAGCTATAGTGTGCTAGTAGTACCAATCACCGCAGGTCCTGGTACACTTCAAAGAACATGGAACCGTTGTGACAGCAAGGCAGCTCACCCATGTCATGAAAAATGGGAAGCCATGACACCCACACGCCTGTAGACACGTCGCTGTGGAGCGAAACATTGTGCGCCATGGCAGCGTGGCTGATCATGATGCCCTTTGGGTCCGAGGTTGATCCTGACGTGAACTGGACAAACGCCACATCCGCAGCATCGATGGACATACCCAATGGCATGTATGCATACCCACTCCCAGAATCAGTGTGTGGCACGGCGCCGCCGTCTGTTGCCACCCAGCGCAGGCCAAGGCGCGAGACTGATGCACCTCGGTTGGCCAGCGTTGCCACGCCGCCTAGCACCAGCTGGCTGGTGAAGGAAGTCGCTGCTTTCAGAGCTGCTGTGGTGAGTGCCACCTGGCAACGCGAGTTGTGTGGGTTCAGCCAACAACAGACACATGTCATGGGCAATTGCGCAACAAGGCTCAGACAACTGTTACATATGGCAATGAGCGCAGCCAAGCACACGTGCCAGTGACAGTTGCAGCTCAGCCCAACGGCTGCAGCAGCTGCAGCTGCCAGTAAAGATGCCGCAGTGGTAGCATCACGGCAGTTGCTAGGCAGCCGCCAGACCAAGCACTCATGACAGCTAATAGTATGTGAGCTGCAATACCTAATACGGTACTGTGTCCTTCAAGCTGTGGCTACTGACAGTAACTATTTAGGGGCTACACCTAGAGATGCAGCAGACTGCAGCGGTGAAACGCATTACCGCTGCCAAGACTCTGAAAGACTTGAACTAGCCTCATACTCGACACGCCGTCACACCGCGTGTGGCAGCAGCAACTTGAAGCAACGCTGTTACAAAACCTCACCTTGGCGCCACATTCCTGGACGGCGCGCTGCAACCTTGGCAGATCCCGCGCAAGCCGGCGCGGGTCTGGAGGGTACACAGACACTGGCACCAGGTTCGCCTTCAGACACGCAATGAAGGCAACCATGAAATCCAGGCCAGGTGGGTAGACAAGCATCACAAAATCCCGGGGTGCCAGTCCGCAGCTGAAGCGCAGCGTGTGCGCCAGGTGAGATGTCGCCTCTTCGAACCCGCTGCATGGTCCAGCACGTACATTGGCAGGCATGCGTGAAGCGAGCTGCTTGAGCACAGTATTTCCGAAATGAGTCATCGCCGGCTCTCACATGCACCACACACTTAAATGTGCCAACAGTGCACCAAGTGGCTGCAAGCTGTCTGCAACGGAGGGCACAGAGTGCCCACATCAGCCCAGCCATTTACGAGACTTAGTGCGTTAGAACTTGAAGTTCGGCAAACAACAGACACAAAAGTTAATGTTGCACTAAAGGGCATGAGTTTTTTTTTGTGACGGCTGTGCACAACCAACAACGACAAGGTGTGCTGAGCAACAGCACACAGGCGCGATACGAATGTCGCACAGGCAGCACGAGAATTGTTGTTTGGCAACTG
>JAULBY010041209.1:0-13416 GCA_032358315.1 Ophiocytium majus
CCCCCCCCCCCCCCCCCCCCCCCCCCCGGGCGCGGTGGTCGAGCCTCTCTCTGATTGCATCCACCAGGGCCAACACCTGGGCCACCAGCAGCAGCGGCAGTGGCGGGTGAAGGACCGCGCCTGCTGGCTGGCGCTGCGTCCCTCCCCCAAGTCGTCACAGAGCCTGTTTCACCACACGCCTGGGCGAGCAGCCCCGCCGCCGAAAGCACCTGTGACAAAGGAGTGAGACCACAAACGGAACTATCAGCAACACACTGCGATTTGGAGTAACAGGGAGGGGCTAACCCAGGAGGGGGGAGGCGGCAAGGCGCCATGGCCGATTCAAAGGCGGTTTCTGGGCTGGCGGATCCAGTGGTCCTGGCTGGAGTCGTGTTCAACGTGGGCAGCGTTGTGGGGGTGGTAATGCTGAACAAATACCTGGCCAGCTTCGACAAGTTCGACTTCATGCTGCTCCTGAGCGCCATGCACTTTGCCTTCACTGCCGTGGGCACAAGAGTGCTGGAGAGGCAAAAGGTGTACACGTACAAGCCGGCGGATATACGGAAGGTGCTGCCCGTGGCTCTGGTGAGTGCCCCACATACGCACACCGTCTTTTGGCGGACAGGGACGTTGCCCAGCAACTGTCACACAGTCTCACCCGGCAGCGGGGCAGCTCTAGCTAGCTATGCTACTGTGCATGCATGTATGTTCATGTTGTTGCGCGGTCCTGCCGTACGCAGGAAGCGCTGCTGAGGCGCTGCCATGCGGTGTTGGAGGTTGTGGAGGCTTGGGATAACAACGCCCCGCGACAGCCGAAAAACCCGCACACACACAGCCACTTGCAGACATGGTCGTGTGTGTATGCAACCTCCCCAGACAACCAGATTTGTTAAGCCGTTTCAACAGTGCACAACGCTCCACCACCGCCCCTTAAGCGCATGCATGGCCCTGCTGCTCTTTGCAGCCAGCTGCAGTGCCTGCCCTGGCCACTCTGCCAACCTGCTGCCTCCTCCAGCCGCCGCAGCAGCGCCCGCTTGCCCGCATCGCACCCACCTCCCAGCATGTGCAACAACACCGCTGGCGCACCTCAGCCACTGCTGCTGCCGCCACCGCTGCTGCTGCTGTCACCGCAACCGCCGCCGCCCCCGCAGGGCTCCCTGGGCAGCGTGGCCTTCATGAACCTGAACCTCGCGTACAACTCGGTGGGCTTCTACCAGCTCAGCAAGCTCTCGTGCATACCCGTCACGCTCGCGCTCGAGCGCGCGTGGTACGGGCGCGTGGCGCCGCGCGCCGTCAAGCTGTCGCTCGTGCCGATTCTCGCGGGCGTGGGCATTGCCACGGTCACGGACGTGGAGGTCAACGCCACGGGGTCCATCGTCGCCGTCGCCGCGGTGCTGTGCACGGTGTGCGCGCAAATTTTCACCAGCCGCTTCCAGCAGGAGCTCGGGTGAGGGCGCGGCGCGGCGCGGTGCGGGGCGCGGGGGGAGGGGGCGGGTTGTGCAGCCGCGGGAATATTTGCGCTGCCCGCCGCCATTTGAATGCCGTGTGTGGTGGGGCGCATTGCCGCCAGTGACTGTGCGGTGTTGTGCCGCGTGTGTGTAGTGGGGGTGGTGGGGGGGGCATGTGGGGAGGTGTGGCGATCTGTGCTAGGTACTTCAGCGTTGAAGTTCTGGGTGCAGTTCTGCGCGTGCAGGTACTTGAAGTTGAAGTTGGCAGTGAGGAACGCGTCCGCGTGGAGGCTCGCGCTGCGTGTGCTGACACGAAAAACAAATGCCACGCGCTGCCCCTTGCGCGCAGGTGCGACGCGCTGCAGCTGCTGCACCACACGGCGCCCCTCATCACGCTGGGCATGCTCATCATGATGCCGCTCTTTGACGACCTGACGCGGCTCGCGACATACGAGATGACGTCTGTGGTCGCGTTCCGCATTGGCATGTCGTGCGTGCTCGCGCTCGCCGTCAACATCACAAACTACCTCGTGCTCGGCAAGACGGACCCGCTCACGTACCAGGTGCGGACGGTTTTTCGGGTGTGCTGTGGTGGCCAAGTTGAAGTTGTAAATTCAAGTTTGCCAGTCGTTGTGATGTCATGCACGCGCTGCATCGTTGACATGCGCAAAGTCTGCTGTATCTCGGCAGGGCGGACGTACTGTAGTCACGCAGCAGGTAGGTGACGTGTGCAAACGTGTTGTTGTTGCGGTGCGTCAGTGCACAGGCAGTAAACATGCACATCGGGGCAGTTGGGAACTTGCTGGCTGTTTATACCCGCGATAGTGGCTGCTAGGTTACAGCTGCCACAGAGAAGTTGGAGTTGGCAGTTGGCCAGGAGACGCTGCACGCCACCAGCACCAGAAAAAACCGCCCACTCCCAACCTAAAGGCTGCGCTGTACAGCTGCCAACTACAAGTTGAAAGAAGTTCATGCAACTTGAACTTCATGCACCTTGCACTTCATGCCCATGTCTGTCCCACCTGGCCAGCTGGCACCGCCGGCAGCAAACATCCGCGCATGACCCCCCCCCCCCGCCGCCTGCGCCGCCCCTCCACTCCGCAGGTCTTGGGCCACTTCAAGACGATCACGATCCTCGTGCTCGGCTTCACGCTGTTCCATGCGCCCATCATCGCCAAGAACCTTGCGGGCGTGGTGCTGGCCATGGTGGGCGTCATTATGTACACGGAGTCCAAGCGCAAGGCGGCGGGTGGTGGCGGCGGGGGGGGGGGCGCGGCGGCGGCGGCCGCGGCGGCGGCGGCGCGCTCGCGGCGCACCAGCTTTGACCGAGGTGAGGGTTGCGGGGGTCTGGGGGGGTGCACACGTCGTCCAACAGAGTGCGCCCCGCTGTGTGGTTTGGGTTTTCAGACAGCCAATGTCACATGTTGGCACATGTTGGCGGTGTGTGCTCCCTGGCGGTGCGGCCGCGAACCTAAACTCTAGCTTTGGTTGACCTCGTACATGACACGTGTTCAATCGGCAGGAGTTGTATTAGGGTCAGTGCCGGCTGTGGGTGTGCGCCTACCACTCGGTGGTGGTAGCCCCGCAGCCTTCAAGCGCCTGCTTTCACGACACGCTAGGATTGTGAACACCACAGAAATGTGCTGAGCAGCAAATGCGTTGCTCGGGCGTGTGGCAGTGGCACATGCTGCTGCGGCAGCTTGCAGCTCCAGCTGTGTCAAGGGAGAGAGGTTGGCAGTAGAGCCGCCGCGAGCCCATAGGGTGCGATCAGGTTGAAGTTTGATCCAAGTTCATGAATTCGTGGATTCATGAAAAACCCTCCTTCAGTGGTGTGAGGCCGTGCTGGTGGGGGCGGCAGAGGCGTGGGCTACGGATGGTGCGCGCCGACCGCTCTTGCTTCAATAGCACACGCAAGCAAGTCTTGGTGGCGCTGTGGCGTGATGGCTGAATCATGTGCATGTGACAGGCAGCCATTGGGGGCAACGCATGTGCACAATAAACGCGGGCGCACGTGCTGCAAGTGTAACTGCCACTGAGACATGGTTTGCTTAGCAACTGGAGCTGTTGGGCTGCAGTCCACAGGTGCAGCTGCCCGGCCCGCATTTGTGGTGGCTGAGCATATGAGCCTATGTATGCAGTGTGTACATGTTCATGCACTTCAAAAGAAGTATGTATAGGGTAGCACTGTACACACATATGTGTCATCATAAAAGCACGATAACGTACATTTGACTCGCTATGTAGTTCATTTTCATTCAGTGTGGGGTCCAGAGGGCTGCTACATACCACAGTGAATGAATGCTATACAACGCGCTATGCGGTTTCATGTGGGACTTGCTTTAGTTTGGGGCGTAATGGGGAGTCACACCACCCCGCACTTACACAATTGCGAGCGCACTGCACTACATGACTGGTGCTCGGTGTGCCGCTGCGCGGCGGCCGGCGAGGTTCCCACCTGGTCCCACATAAGCACTCACACTGACACTGTAGGGTGCGAGATGTGTCTGTCACTTGACACTGTAGGCTGCTACTACACTAGTAGATGTGTCTGTGTGCAGCCCACCCAGCGCTGACTCGACTCAACCGCCGCACGTCACTGATGGAAGTGTTGCATGTATGCCATAGTACTCTTATGCCACATGTGGTACACTGCTGACGCATAGTACACTGCTGCAGTGAGATTGCATGCCACCACATGCCACTGCACCTACTTCGAGGCACCCATACATGGTATATTGTAGTTCTGCCGTCTATACGGCACCGCATATCCGATTGGCTGCCGCATGCCGGCTTCCATTATACTGGGGTGGTTGCACGCCGACAGCTGCAAATCAGTACTGGTACAAACTACTTCACAAGTACTTCGCAAGTACTTCTTGAAGTACTTTTTGTAGTGTGGCTGACCCGCCCTGAAGCGAGAGCGCATGTGTGTGTGCCGGGTTGCTGACGCGCGTCACGACCCTGCTTTTTCCGGCCGTGCGCGTAACTGCCATGCGCAACTGCCTGGCGAAACCGCCATGCCACCGGCAGCAACACACACCAAAGAGGTCGAGCTGATGGAGGAGGGGCCGGGCCACAGCCACGAGGGGTCGGCGCTGCTGAAATCGTCCCCTCACAAGCTCACGTGAGCACGGGAGCAGTGGCGCGTGCACGCACCTATCGCTGGCGCGGGCGCCAGCGGCGCGGGGCTGATGCAGCCCCGCGGCTTGTGCGCCACCAGCGGCGAGCCGCCGCGTTGGCCGCAAGCGCCCACTGAAATGCCGCCGCCTTGCTAAGGTGACCCTGGACTGCCTGCGCGTAATACATTCGCGTGCGCGTGCGCTGCGATGCTTGTGGCACTAGTAACAGCCCTGCGCCCGCTGCCGTGGCAACTCGGCGTGCTGTCGTGTGCCAGTGACGAGACGCGCAGCAGTGCCCTGAGAGAGCGTGCGATGGGGCCCCGTCGCGCGATGCAGGCAGCGCGGGGGCTGGCGCGGGGCGTGTAAGCGCAGCAGCAGGAACGGAAGCAGCGACGGCGACGGTGCTGGCGCACCCCCGTCGCCGCCACCAGCCGTGCGGGTGGCAGCAGCGGGATCACATATGCCGCCCCGGCGCGAGGCAGCGGCGGCGGCGGGACTTGTCACGTGACGTCACCCCCCCCCCATTTCCCCTCCCACTCCCTGTGTTGTCTCTCCCAAACATCCCTACACTTCCCTGCCCTGCTTGCGCAGGAAAAACACGTTCCGTTTTTGACACGCACGCACGCTGTGATGCGTGCCCGGCGCTGCATTGAAATATGGTTGCTTTGTTTGTGTGCTGGTTGCGTTGCGCACACACTGCTGCCGGTGCGCGCGCTGCAGCGGCGTGACGTCTGTGCGCATCCCTTGTTTCGGTGCTACCCAAAGAAAGGCTTTAGAGAGTAGAGCCAACGCGCCATTGGTGCACCATGGTGCGGAATGCTGCACCACCGCCATGCAGGCACGGTGGTGCACGGGAGAGAGTGCGTGGCGTGTATGACGCACAATGGATGTGTGCTTGGCACACACCCAACAGAGAGAAGAGGGGTCCTCACATGCATCATCAGACATGTGTGGCCCTTATTGTAACGCCTGACCACTAGGTTTGCTGACAAGGCGCGGCGGCTGCGGCTGTCGCTGATGGCCACCGCCGTGCTGGCAAAGGTCAGCAGGCGGCTGCATCATCCGCACAGTGGTTTCCGCCACCACAGCAATGTGCGGCACCTGCGGTGCGTGCAGTGCAGCCGGTTGGCGCAGCCTTGCGCGCGTGTGCCGGTGGCAGAGGATGAGCTATGCGCGACACCCTGCGCCGCCCCACTCGTTTGCCTGGCTGCGCACTTACGCGCTGCACACTTTGTGGGGAGTCACCCCTTACCGTACATGCAACCCACCGGGCCTGCACCACAGCAGCGGGCGCATGCCAACATGCCCACACTTGACACGCGCCCGCACATGTCGCACATGGCGGTGGCTGCACAGTACACACGGGCACGCATCAGCCACTCACGCCTGCGGCATGCAGCAATGCAGAAAAACAGGAGGCGTGTCGTGCGCAGCCGGGCACCATGAACCCGTCAGATGACAGTATTGTGGTGTGAGGTAGGGACTCCGGACGGCGGTATATCCTATGGCGGGCCGGCCTACCCTGGTGTCCAGCACAGCAGTGCACGTGTGGGCCTTCCCCCCCAAAAATGCTACGTACAGGGCTTTAAGCTGCGGCACCAGATGCCCTTTGTGCCGCAGCCGCCCCCGGTAGCGGCGTTTGCAGCTGAAGGCGGCCTTGCGACAGACGGTCGGGCAGCTGCTGCGAGCAGGGGTAAGGTGCCGCATTGGTGCCGCTCAAGTACCACTACTAGTAGGGCTTCCAGCGCCGGCATTGGCAGAGGTGGCGCCATGGCGCGAGCTTGCATCAGTAGTACGCCCTGCAGCATGGATGGCAGTGCAGTGGCGGGTGCGATGTGAGAGTGAGTGCGTGTGACGGCGCTGCATGGTGCTGTCGTTAGGTATACCTACAGAGGTGGCGCGCCAGGGTAGCATGAGTGGCGCAACCATGGCAGGTCTCTGCAACACGCGGTCAGCCTTATGCACCCCCTGGGCACGCTGTGCTCCCGCTGTCTTTAAAAACACTTGCATGCGACATTCATTACAACCTCTACCATACCTACTTCAAGTGAATGAACTCGTCTCACACGCGCACTGGCATGCATTGCGACCTGCCAAAAGAAGAGCTCACACCCTGCGGCGGCCCACATCGCGCGACAGCAGTGGCACCGCACCGCTCGCCAGCAACCCCGCCGGCACACGCAGCACCCCAGCACATACAAGCCCCCCCGCACGCAGCGCGGTCAGCAGCAGCGGGCGCGCACCTTCGCGGGTTGTTGAGCGGGTTGGGCCGGAACTTGTACGCGAGCATCATGCGTTTGCGGTACGTGTCAAACTCGTCGTCGTCCTCGCCCAGCTCGCCCGCGCCCGCCGCGCCCACGCCGCCGCCCGCGGGCCCCGCGCCGGCCATGTTGACTGCATAAAAAAAACAAAAATACCATCACGATAGCCAATGGCGCATAAAACAGGGACAGTCTTGAGAAAATGAGTTCTGTTGTTGCTGACCAACTATGCTTGCAACAACTCAGCGGCACGCACGGCGCGGCAGCGGAAAGGAAAGGGGAGGGAGGCCGGCGGTGTCAGGGTGCAAGCGACTCTCTTCCTGCCAGTCTTCAGTGGCTGCACTGAAAGATGAAAGGAGTGGCAAGAGACCACGCTGCGGCGGCGGCACTGAGTTTGCCGGTCAGCGGCACGCACACCGCGCCAGCAGAAAAGGCGCGCGCGGGGGGTTCAGGGGTGCAAGTGACGCTGCCTGTGCCACTTCTCAGCGGCAGCAGGCAAGACGAATGCACCGGCAAGAAACGGCGGTATCGATGATGATGTTCACTGCGGCACACCAAACGTGCCAGCAGAAGGGCATTTCGCATTGTCTAAGCGCGGTTTGTGAGCAGGTAGGGGGCAGGCACTGTTTTACCTATTAAAATAGCAGCTCACTTGCTGCGGGAACGAGTGAGCTGCTGCTGACACACGCAGGCTGGGCCAACAAGCAGGCTGCGATTGGAAAAGGGATGCGCGGTGGCGGATGCCAGGGGTGGGGACTGACTCTCTCTGCCAGGTGTCGGCCGCAGCCAAGATGAGCACGTCGCCGCAGGAGAGTGCGTTTGCGTCCAGCACGCGGCGGCGTGGGTGGCACAGCCAGGGCTGAGCTACTAGTAGCGGTTCAGGTGTTTAAGTTTGGTATGGCAGCTGCAGTGACCATGACAGTGGCCATGGCCACGTCTCAAGGTTTGACAGCGATGGGTGTGGCAAGAAATGGTGCTGTCGCAGCAGTGCTGGGCTGCCGCGCCGCCAGTGCTAAGCAGCATGGGTGGCACAAGCACGCATGACAGTGAAGTGAAGTAGCGGCACCAGAGCACCTGGCGCCGCCTTGCCAGAGCTGTCCTTGCCCAGCCCCTGCCCCTCCTTCCAGCCGGCGCGCTGCAGCAGCTGGTACCCCACGTTGGTCTCGTCTAGCTTGTTCTTCTCAAAATCCTGCAGAGATGGTGAACCGCACCAGCAGCACCAGCAGCGCCAGCAGCGGCGGCAGCATTTGCTTTACCATGCAGCAGAGCAGTCATGGGTGGGGGCGCACAGTCAGGACAGGCGCTGCGGGCCCCGCAGCCGTGACTGGAGGGTCAACTCCCACCAAAACAGACCCACAGCACGGCCAGTCACTCTTCTTGTGCTTTGGTTTTTGTGGGCCGGCAACCGCACAAAGGGCACCACAAGCTGCGTGTGCCCGCTTTCTGCCTCCTCAGTTCAAGCGTTTACTTGTAAATGAATACTTGGAGTAACAAATAATCGGGTACAGCAATGATAACACCAGGTGGGCCGCAAGCCGCGCATGGGCGGGCTGCATGCGCGCGGGGGGATGCGCACTACGGGGTTGCAACAACCACTCACGTCAGGGGCTGAGAAGGCCTCGCCCGCAGCCTTGGCCCGGGACTGCGCGGGCAAAGAGAGAATGAGTTGAGAGGCAGAGCCGGGGGGGGAGGGGCGGGGGGGGTAGCGGCGAAGGCGGGGGAGGGAAAAGGGGCGCAGTCCTGTCATCAGGAGCCGCGACGATGCCGGTTACTGGTGCAGTGTATGTGGAGGCATGCACAGTAATGGCTGGTGCCACAGTGGTGCGTGATGTGGCGTCGTGCACCAGTGTGGGGGGGCCAGGGGCGGCAGGCAGGCCGACAATTTCGTTTTTGCGACCGCAGCCATGAGTGCACGAGTGTACGGGCCGGACATCGTTGCCACAAACAGAAGGCCACGCAGCACGCGCTGTGACGCGCGACTTGCCAGTTGACTACTTGTGGCGAAGGTAAATTTTGAAGTTTCCATGATGGTGGTGTTGAAGTGCGACAACGGTGCTCACCTCCTTCAGAAAGCGGTCCACCTCTTCTGGCGGCAGGTACTGGCCAATGTGCGAGCCGCCCTTGCCCTTTGCCGTCAGCTGCGCGGCGGCGCGCGGGGAGGGAAGGGCACCAGCCACACAAATTAGTTCAAAACGCAGCGTTCCGGACTTTTCCTCTTGAAGCAAGTACCTACACGATTCCACCGCAGTCACTAGCTCTGCCTGCGGCGCCTTCCTTCAGATGCCTCCAATAACAAGCATGGTAGTTTTTACTACTGTAGTAATGACACTGTACACAGTGCCAAGCCGCATGGCTGCGCACACGCACGAGCACGGTCCCGCCACCTCAAGCGCATGCTGAGCTGAGATTTTGGCACGGAGCCCGTCTCTGTGTTTGTGTTTTGCCACTGCGCCGCCTCCACCATGACTGACTGCTGGCCTAACAGGGCGACTGCTATAGCGCTGCTGCAGCTATGGTGCTGCTGCTATGGTGCTGCTGCCGCCATTGCTGCTGCCGCCACTGCCGCTGCTGCACCAACAGCGCCACTGCCGCCGGTGCCGCTGCACCAGCAGTTGTCGTTGCCGCCGCCGCTGCCACACCGGCTGCCGCCGCCGCTGCCGCACCGGCTGCCGCCGCCGCTGCCACAGCGGCTGCCACCGCCACCAGCGTGCTGCTCCTCCGCTGCTCACCGTCAACGTGAGCGCCGAGTCGGCGGTCGCCAGCATCTCCCTGGCGCGCTTCCGGTGCTCCCACGTGCCGCCCTCGATGACGCCGCGGTTGGCCTCTGCCATCTCCACCGTGTCCTTCACCCCTGCGGCGGCGACCGAGCAGCAGGGAGCGGTATTGGGGGGCAATGGCAGTGTTAAAGTTGTGCAAGTGAGCAAACTGAAGTGTTTGTGTACCAGAGTTGAAGTTGTGCATATGTTGAAGTCGCCGTGCACCCAAGTTGTGCAATGGCAAAGTCGCCTGCACCCACAGTTGTGCAATGCTGAAGTCGTCCCCAACGCAGATTTGGAAGTTGTGACGTTGAAGGCGCCATGTGTCCAGAATTGCAGTTGTCTACAGTTGGGCAGAGAGGTGTCAGGCGCCGCCTGCCGCCGCCTCTGTGCCCGTGAGCTGGCGACACGCGATGAGCATCGAGGGCACATGCACGTGCCGAGTGTGTGGTGCACGTCTTTGCCGGCACGGCCGTTGGCCCAGCACTTAGTGCCTCGCAAGTGTCAGGTGTGCAGCTAGGGTTGTGCAACTCTGCATGTTGACCCCCCGCAGAAAAAAAGCAAAAAAAAAGCACCTTTAAAAGTTGTCGACACCTGCTATCTTTGGATACACCCCATCCTCCACGGCTCTGCGCATCTCTTGGCTATATGCGCCTGTGTGCTGCACACATTTCGGGCGCTGTGCCCATGGATACGCCAGCTAGCGGTATAGGTGAGCCACTGCATGCGCTCGTGCATCCACGCGTGTGCCCGCCCCGGGTTGAACGTGCTAGAATTGCGGCCACCAGAACTATTATTGATGTTCAATCTTGTTGGTTCCTATTTATATACATGTAAGCGTCATCAATTACTAGTAGTATGATACCTTCAAAAAAAGGTTTGTTTGTAGTTGGAGAATCTACAAGACGTTTTGCTACCTCATATTCCGCAAAGAAACAACACATCAAAGTTGTGTAGTTCCGAATGTGGCGCATGCGCACGCGGGTGTCTATTGCACGCGAGCTACACATGTACTTCGATCAAACTGCCACTGAAGGCGCGGAAAGCACTGTGCACATGGTGTGCGTGACCTGCAAAAAGCATGGTCAAGTATGCTGTCCCCTTTGCTAGCGGTCAAGCTATGCTCAGCACTGTGCACTTGAATGAAAGCCCAGCATGCTGCTACAGCACTACCAGTGCATGCATACACCTACTTAGAAGTAGGTCAATAGGGCTATGTACAGCAGCGCCTATGGGTTATGAGCAACACCATCCCATTCCCGCCTTCCTACCTAAAACCGGGCGGTGTCGCAACTGGCACCGCCAATGGGAGACGATGGCTTCAGCTGTGGCGACAACACTCATCACAAAACACCATTCACCGCACGCTGAGCACATCTTATTTGAGCCAAGTCACACACATGCACACACACACATAGATATTCAAGCACCACACACGTACCATCGGCAGCCCTTGCGAGCTCCTTGTACTCCCTGAGCCGCTCCTCGTGCAGCTCCTGCACTTTGTCCAGCTGCGCGGCCTCCGGCAGGGTCGCCGCGGCCATCTGCAGGCGCCGCAGTGGCCGCAGCAGGAGACGCACAGCGGGGGCAGGTGTAGCCGTGCCAGGGCACGGGTGGCGGTTTCATGGAGACTGAAGTGACAGAAGTCAATAGAAGTTGAAGAATGTTATGGTGGACTCTGGTCCAGCAGGGTGCCCAAAGTGGTGCAAATGATACACATTTATACTTCGAAGTATACATACAAAATACGAAATAGGTCGGTATACACGTCACATGTGTACACATACTTCAGAAGTTCATTATGAACATGCGTATATGCACGTACACTACAAAGTACGTGCAAACATACACTGGCGAGCGCCTATCGCGCATGCTGACACCGTGGCGTGCCGCTTGGGCATGCGCAGGCACCGCCGCCAAAGGCTCATACCGCAAACGGATTGCACCCCATGCACACGCTGGCATGGGGAGCAGGGCGGCCGCACACCATGCATTGCACCGCCATGCCTAGTTATGGGTCACAGTGTACCTACATTTTTCATTACATGCGTATAACAAACTTCGAAGTATGTAAATACGGTGTATAAATGTGTTTATAAGGCATGTACGCTGTATATCGCGCTTTTGGCCGTAGGAATACGCCATATTTTATATAACGCATAAAATACCTACGCTTTAACCCCTGACCCATCACTAGCCTCTCCTGTATGGAGAAGACATGTGCAGTGGCAGATACAGCGCAAGGCGCACCCCCAAGCGGTATTCACACCGCCTGAGCTGCCTGGAGCGCACCGACACTGCCAAGTGAGGCAGATATCCCATGGCAGCAGCCAGGAGAGAGCCGGCCCCAAACCGCAGTGCCGGTGGCCCCCACACACACCTCTGGGGGCGCGCATGCCAGCTGGTGCGATCCCTCCGCTGCCCTGAGGCTCATGGAGGTGGGGTTTCCATGTGCAGTTTGGTGGCCTGCGGTCTTGGGTCGCAGCTGCGACTTGTGCTCAGCGCGCCAACCGCCGCGTGTGTAAGGGGCGCTGCTGAGCACCACCGCACTTGACTGCGCGGAAGGCAGGCCAGTGCTCGCGCTGGTGCTGACCAGCAGTGATAACCAAACACCTACACATCCGGCCCTAGGTGAGTCCTGGCGGCTTCAAACTGCAGCCATCAACGCACCAGCAGCAGCTCCTGCGCCTGCTGCACATGCGCGTGCCGCTACTGGCAGTGTGAGCAGGCATGCAGCGCAGTGCTCAGCACCACCGCTGGCATTACTGCACAGGGGCCAGCGGCGACGCCCACACCCTGCGGTGCCGCTCATTCCGTGCTCACGCACACACTTGCTGCGCAACCGCTCCGCTTGCTGAGTGCGCTGTGGCCCCCCCAGCAGGTAGGCAGAAGTGGGGGGGGGCGCCTCCATGCTCAGCAGCAGGGATGCCCAGCACAGTGTCAGCACTGCGCAGTTGTGGCCTCTCACCTGCTGCCGCGCCGCTTGCCGTATGCGCTCCTCAAGCCGCCGCAGCTCCTGCTGCTCTCGCAGCTGCTTGTCTGTCAGGGAGGGGGGGACGCAGGGCGCGACTCCAGCACGGGTTCAGCGCTCAGCAGCAGCGGCAGCAGCGTGGGCGGCAGTGGCAGTTCCAGAGTGTGGCGGCGACAGTTTCGCCCTGGCTGCTCAGCAGCCGAGGGTGCAAGCGCGCATGAGAGAGGTGCCGCGCTGCATGCGCCTGCACGCCCTTAGCGGGCTGTTCAGAAGAGGGCAGGGCACCGGTGGCCGGAAGGCAATGCGCAATGTTTTTTTACAATTCACAAGTCGGTGGCGTGCGCGCGGTGCCGGCGGGCCACAGCAGCGGAGTCAGCAGGGGGCGCACACACAGCCGCAGGACACAGCGCCGCCACGCTGCTACAGAGACTTGTGGTGCATTGAGGCGGCGCGCCGCCGCCTACCAGGATCGGTGCACACCGCCGCCGCCGCTGCTGCCCTGCCTGCTGCGTCAACGCACAAATGCGGCGGCGGTGGTCACGTGCCGCCCGTGCTGGCGACAGCCAACTAGATTATACATACATGTGCTGCCGTGCGGCGCCACACACATGAGCGCACGGTGCTGCACGACCCGGCCGCAACCCGGCCGCACTGCGCCCCCAGTCCCCACTCCACACAAGTACACCCCCAATAGTAGCTGCTGAGCAGCAGAGGCAAGGACCCCCCAGCGGCACAGCGCAGGCATGCCTCTCTAGCCGGTGGTGCGCGCGCCCGTGGCCGCACCTGCTGCCGCGTCCAGAGTCTCCGGCAGGGCCAGATGTCCGCCGCCGCCGCCCTTGCGCGCCGCCCGCGGCGGCGACGCCGCGCCGCCCCTGCGCCCTG
>JAULBY010041220.1:0-38532 GCA_032358315.1 Ophiocytium majus
TGGGCGCATCACCTTGGCCTGGCGCTCTGGCGCGGCCTGCTGCAGCGTCATTTCCTCGGTCACGACTTCTCCTTCAGGTCTTTGATGCGGCGCCACTCCGCGGTTGCGTCTGCCTTGAGCTGCAGGGAGGCAGCCTCGCCGTTCTGGTCGCGCTCGATCTGGTACAGCCTGGCGCGCACGCTGGCGGGGCTCTTGGCGATGGTGCGGACCATGCAGCCCCGGCAGCCGTCGTGGATGCCACCCCAGTGCCAGGTGGTGGAGGCTTGGCGGCAGTCGGGGCAGGTCATGCGGCCACCTTCTTCGGTGAGCAGGCGGCGCAACGCCAGCGGATGCCGGACCCGGTGCTGCCGGTGGTCAGCTTCCACCGGTCACACCGGAGGCAGTGCTTGGTGACCAGTGATCCGGTTCCGACGTGGCGGAAGGCGGGCATGGCGGGTTGGTTGGGGCGTTCGTCGGTCATGCGTTGGCCTTGGTGATTGCCCGAGCCTTCGCCCGGTAGTGGTCGCGGATCACAGCGTGCAGCCCTCGTGAAGGCGGCGCTTGGCCTCCAGGTAGGCGGCATATGCCTCCTCCTCGGTCAGATAGACGCCGATCAGATGGGACTTGCCGTTGACGCCGATGCATGCCCTCCACGGCATAGCTCTTCCCGGCTTGTTCGGGAAGACGCCGAGGTACGTGGTGGACCGCTTCGTCCGTTGGGCCCGCCGCAGGTTCTGCTGGTTGACTGGCCGGGTGACACTCCGCAGGTTGGCGAACCGATCGTTCTCCCGATCGCCGTCGATGTGGTCGATTTCGCCCTCGGGCCAGCTTCCCGTCTCGATCAGCCATGCCACCCGGTACGCCATGTAGAGCCGACCGTCGAGGCGCAGCACTCGGCGGCCATCGGGCCTTTGAGTGCCGGCCATCTCACCGGCGCGCCGCATATGGACGGACTTCTTGATTCCGCCCCACACATCCTGCAACCAGCGGAAGGTGCCGGTGTCCGGGTCGTATGAGACCAGTTTGCGTGCTCGCTGCGCGGTGAGCTCAACCATGCCGGTTCTCCAGCCGACGAGCCTTCTTGGCGAACACAGCCTTCAGCCGCTTCAGGTACTCGATGGAGAACTTCGCCACCTCGTGCCGGGCTTCCAGCTCCTGCATCCAGGCTTCCCCGCGGCGAGCTACCAGGGCGCGACGGAAGTCGAGTTGCCGGCCGCCCTGGTGCCGGTTGCAGGTGACGCATTGCAGGTGTATCTGCGCGGTGTAGAAGCGCAAATGCGGGGCCGAGCCGACCGAGCGGAGGTGCCCGGCGTCGTACGTGCCGCCGAACTTCTGGCAGGGAGTGGCGCCGCAGGTGATGCAACCGTAGCCCCGGGCGAGGTCGCGCAGGCGGCAGTACCGGTTCACGACGGTCTGAGCCTCGGCCAGCCACTTGGCGCGCGGCTTCATCGCCTCCAGCTTCGCCCGGGTGGCCTGCTTGTCCGCCCGCTCAGCCGCTGCCCGCTCCTTCGCCGCCTTGGCCTGGCCGACGATCTGGGCGCAGGGCGTGGAGCAGGCGACGTGGGTCATGCTGCGCTTCACGAACGGCTCGCGGCAGACACGGCACTTGGCCTTGACCGGAACGCTGGCGGTCAAGGTGGTGGTTCGCTTGAGTGGGCTGCGCTTCATGCCGCCTCGGTGAACAGTGGGGCGTCGGCGGCGAGCCGCTGCGTGGCCACCTCGCAGCAGGCGCGGCGGTTGTCGATGCCGATTGCGCGGCGCCCTTCAATGCGCGCGGCCAGCAGTGTTGAGCCGCTACCCGCAAAAGGGTCGATCACGAGGCCGCCAGGCGGCACCGAGTAGCGAACCAGCGGCGCGACGATGCCGAGCGGCTTCTGAGTTTCGTGCAAGGCGCGGCCGTGTTCGTTGTTGACCTGAATCACGCTGCGCTGCATGCGCGGGCCGCCGTCGTGGCTGAGATAGCTGCCGGCCTCGATGTGCCCGGTATGGGTCGGGCGCGTCTTGCGGCGCACGGCCTTGGCGACGGCATCGTTTGTGAACTGGGTGTCGTGATAGACATCGGCCCAGGCGCCGCGATAGAACATCACGGCATGCTCGTGCACCCGACGAAACCGGTCGTTGTGGAAGCCGGTGCCGTTCTGCTTCTCCCACACGATGTCCTGCGAGTACCGGAAGCCGTTGGCCTCCATCTCGTCGAACAGCGGTGCGAGGAAGCGCAGGCTGCCGAACACCCAGATGCTCGCGTTCGGCTTCAGCACCCGGGCGACTGCGGGCACCCAACCTGCGACCTGACGATCCCAGTCGAGTGACGTGTCGCCGTACGGCGGATCGGTGATGCACGCATCTGCGATTGGCTGCAGGTCGCGCAACACTTCCCGGCAGTCGCCATGCAGCACATTGTGGGCGAGGGTCGTATCAGTCACGCGGCCACCTCGTCATGCTCATAGGCCGGCAGGCGCACGCCATTGGTGGCGCACCAGGCCAACGTGTACTCGATGAGGCTGCTGCTGCGGGCCACGCTCATGCGGGCCGTGGACTCCCGCAGATTCACGAACTCGCTTTCGAGCCCGGGCACCATGTCCGAACCGTCCTTCGTGACCACGCCATGGCCGGAGACGAACAGGACCTTCCACTCGGCCGCGGTGCGCGTCTTCCCGGCCCAGGTCGCCCCAGACTTCGCCACGTCGTCACAGAGGGCGTGGAACTTGGCGTTCTGGGTGCCCGACCGGGTGGCCGGCTTCAGCTCGAGCAGGAGCTTTCGCCCGGCGATCAGGTGAGCCTTGGCCAGCTCGCACACGCGCTGCATGGCAACGCCTCCCTGCTGGGCGTTTTGGAGCGTGACGCGGATCGGGTCCATTACATCCTCCACACCTGGGCGGCCACGTTGGCGATGAACGCCAGCACAGCCACGATCCCCACCGCCCGCACGATCCCGCCACCGGCCACGCCGCGGCACTCTCGGTTGGCCGGCGCCTGCCACTCGTTCGGCCGGCCCTGGCGGTTCTGCCACGTGCCTTGGGTCATCGCCTCGTGGGCGTCGAAGTCTTCGCGGGTCATTTGAAGACCGCCCAGATGAAGACGATTGCCACCGCCGATCCGGAAATAAGGCTGATCGCGGCCGGAGTCGCGAAGATGGCAAGGCACGTGGCGCAGGCGCAAACGCCGACAACAGTGGCTGCGGTTTCGATTTTCATGCGGGCTCTCCTTCAGTGGTCCGGACGGGCACGCCGTCCATGTGGGCCCGGATCTCGATGACCTGGGCAGCGTGGCGAATCAGGGTGGGCGGGCAGCGCTGCATCACGTGCAGGGCGATGGCCGCGAACGTCTCCAGGGCTGCGATGGCGTGGTCCTCGCGGCTTTCCTCGGCCGGGTCCAGCTTCTCGCGCACGGTGCGCAGTGCAGCCACGAGGTCCGACTCAATGGCGGAAACGTCGGCCAGGGTGGCCACGGCCTTGCGGCGGGCGGCGATGGCCTTGTTCATGCCGGCCGCCAGTTGAAGACCGACGCCCCGCGCACCTGCGGATGCCAGATGGCACCGCTTTTGACCTTGTTGATCGTGGTCTTCGAGACAGCAAACTCGGCGGCCAGGTCAGCCGTGCGCTCGTGGGCACGCTGCCGGATCTGCTCAGCAGCCTCGGCGGTGAGCTTGCGGGCCCCGCGCTCACCGGCCAGCCGGCGGCGGGTTGCCGTCTCGGTCACGCGAAGGCGCGAACCGTTGGCATAGGAGCGGGACAGGATCTTGCCCCGGGTGAGCGTGGTCAGGCAGTCCTCAGCCAGACACGTGTGATTCCGGCACCTGGTGGTGACGCGATGGCCCGGCGGGATCGTCCTCCCCAGCAGGTGCAGGAACACGAAGCGGGTCATGTGCACCGCCACGCCGTTCACGCTGGCCACCGGGTAGCCGTCGTTGTTCGTCGCCTTCGTCCACAGCAGGCAGTTCCCTTCGGGCTCGCACCGGGCCTCGACTTCCGCGAGCGTCCAGATCATTCGCATGCGACGCTCCCGGCAATGCGCGGGCGCGCGCGTGAGGTGGTGGGCAGGTACTTGTGCCGCCAGTTGTAGACCGTCTTCAGCGACACACCCATGGAAGCCGCGGTCCGCTCCATGTGCCAGTCGGTGTGCACGAGGGTTTCAAGCAGCAGATCGCGCAGGGCCTCGTCCACCGTCTTCGGCGCTGGGGTGAAATCTCCACTGCATGGCGACGGATCGATCTGGCAGGTGTCAAAGCCAAGGCTTGGCCATTCGAGATCGCTCATGCCGCACCCCCGACCACACCCCAGTGGCTCTGCGCCCAGTCGGCCACGTCATCGGCAGCGGCGTACAGGTCGCGGTCGTTCTGGACGCAGTGGGCCAGTTCTGCCTGGGCCAGCGGCTTCGCGTCGCCGGTCTGGTGCAGCGCCCAGTCGATCAGCTTGTCGCCGATCTCTTGGTGCGCCTTGGCTCCGGTCTTCAACCGGTCGAGGATTCGGTGTGCCATGCAGGCCTCCTGCGGGCGGCCCCGCTTGCTGTTGCGGGGGTTGCGGGGGTAGAGGTTCATGAGGGGACTCCTGGGAGCTTCGGGGAGTGGAAGGCGCCGAAAAGCTCGGCTTCTTCTTTGGGCTCGTCGGCCTCGGCGCGGCGCCGGGCGATCTCGGCCTTGACCGCTGCAAGGTGCTCGCGGACGTGCTCGGGCATGCCCTCGGCTTTGCCGGACAGAGCGTGATGCGGCGATGGGAGCTCGCGCAGCTTCTCCGCTGCCGGCAGGCGGCCGGCAATGTGAGCTCGCTCGATCGCGTGGTCGCGCTGGGCAGGGTCGGTGCCGATGGTCGGGACCCAGATGGCTTGAGCGCCGGCCCGGCGGGCGTTCGTCACGAGGCGCGCGTATGCGTCTTTGAACGACATCCGGGCACCGACTTCATCGCCCATGGCGAACACGCTGTGCGCAATGCCCCAGGCCTCGGCGATCTCGTTTGTCCAGACCACGGTGCGGCTCTCGTCAGCGGCCTGGATCGCGATGGCCCAGGCCTCCTCCGCGCCCGGTCGGCCATCCACCTTCGCATTGCCCTCGATCTGGGCCACGATGTCCGCCGGCAGCGGAGCGAAGCGCCCGCGCTGCGCGTCCTTCACATGGGCATCAAACCCAGCGCGGACCTGAGCGATCGAGAACTCGACCAGCGCCCGGAAGAAGATCGCCTTCTGCCCGGAAGTCGGCGCCTTCGCCTGCGGGTAGAACGCCGCGATGTCGTCGAGCATCGAGCAGAAGGGTTCGAAGTCGCGCTCAAGCATCGATCGTCTCCTGGCCGCTGAAGCCCAGAAGGCGGGCCGCCTCGGCGTTGCTGGCTGCCCGGCGGGCCGCCTCGTCGGCCGGCTTCGTGGCGCCGCCCTTCGGCGGGAGCGCTGCAGCGAGCCACGACACCGGCTCGATCGCCTTCTCCCGAATGCACTCCCGGAGGGCGTTGACCAGGGCGTCATCGCCGTGGGACTTCCGCAGGCCACCGAGGAACGACCGAGCCGCCTTGTCCGTGCTGCCGGCGTTGACGAGCAGCGGGACGCCGTAGGCGAAGATGATTTCCTGCGGGGTGAGGTCGGTCTTCGGGGCCGGCGCGGCGGCTTGGCCGCCCGGAGCGATAGCTCCGGAAGAAAGAGTTCCGTTCTGTTCCCTCTCCGTTCCGTTCCCTCTAAGAGAGTTTTCCGGTGGAATTCCGGCGGAAGGCGGTGATGTTTCCGCCGGAATTCCAGAGGTGGCGCGCTCGGAATTCCACTGGTCGAAGGACGGAAGTTGGAGCGGTGGCAGCTTTTCATCCGCCCGCTTCTTGTTCTCTTTCCGCAGGCGTTCCAGCAGCCGACCATGTTGGTGGCGCAGCTTCGACTCCCACGCGGTGACGGCCTTGGCCGAGATCACCGGGTGGTAGAGGCGGCCATCACTGCAGGCGACGAACAGGGACAAGGCTTGCACCCGGACCTTCTTCCACTCCTTCACCACGCGGCCGAAGCCTGCGAGATTGGAGAGCTCGACGTCGTTGTCTGGGAGAGAACCGGCGGGGATCTGGTGCCAAGCCGCGCACCACAGGAGCACACCGGCCCGGAATGCTTCGGGGTCAGTCTCTGCAGCGAACTTCGAATCACGGAGCAGGCGCACGTCGAGCTCCATGTACTGGAAGTCCGTGAGATCGACCTCGGCCGGCACAAGTGGGGCGATGCGCGGGTCAGACATCGACGGACTCCGCTTGCATGTTGTCCGCCCACCACCGAGCGCTGGCGATGACGCCAATTTGCCGCGGGCCGCGCCCGGTCTTGCGCAGGCGTTGAATCGGATGCCGCGAGCAGACGTCGCGAATGAAGAGGCGAGCGCGGCCGGGGATCATCTGGTCCCGCCCGTCTTCTCCTTCGAACTCGACATCGTCGTGGACGCAGTCGCGGCCCGTGATGCGGTAGACCTTCCAGCCCATCGCGTTGAGCTCACGGTCGCGCGCCTCGTCCTTGCGCCAGTCGGTGTGCCACTGAGCACCATCGCACTCGATGGCGACCTTGGCGACCGGGTTGCCGAAGTCGACGAAGAACCGGCCGACTGGGAGCTGCGGGTACATCACGACGTTCTCGAGCCGGATGTACTCCCACAGCGCCCATTCGATTGGCGTGAACGCAATGCCAGTCCCAGGAGCATCCCAGGCGTATGGATCAATCCCCCACTCGTCCGACCGCACCATGTGGCACGTCAGCCCGCTGTAGTGGGCAGTGATGGCGTTGAAGCGCGCCTGCAGTTCCGAATTGCCCATGGGACTTCCTTTGGTTTAGGCCGCGAAGCCCTGGCGCTCGATCTCAGCCAGGCGCGAGCGAAGTGCAGACACCTCGGCGGACAGGCGCGTCCGCACCACGAGGTCACAACCCATCTGTTCCGCCATCCACTGCAGCGGAGCCAGGCTCTGCGTGACGCGCATGAACGCGATCAGCCGCTTGGCCCACTGCTGCGCGACGCCGCGCATGAAGCGGGACATGTAGCCGTGGCAGATGTGGATCTCGTCGGCGATCTCCTGGTCCTCCTTGCCGCTGTGTTGAGCCGCAGCAACAAGGCACCCGTTGAACGAGGCCTGGGCGATCACGCACGCGTCGAGCGTGTGAACCGTTGCCACTTTCGCAAGGATCGGCATCTCGGATTGCGAGCGCTTGCCAGCGCTTGCTTCCGGTTGCCGGTCGGTAGGACGAACACTTTCAGTTGTGAACACGAGGACTCCCATCACTGTGTCGAGGTTGAAGAAATCAGGCTTGGTGGAGCGCCCGTCCCGATCCACCCAGGTGATGGGAGGTTTCGGTCTGGGCCGACAGGGAGCAGGACGCTCCAACAAACCGACTTACGGAGAAGCGAATGAACGAAGACACGATCCACCTGTGGGCAGCGCTGAAAGTGCGGGTGCTGCTGAGGCAGTTGATGCAGACCATGGCGGCCGACCACGAACGGGCAGCGGCAGAACTCAGGAAGGCAGCGCGATGAGGCGAAACCTCGTTCGAATGGCTTACGGGCAAACCCGCGTGCGGGGCGTAGCCGGAGGCGTAGAGTGGCCCGTTCGCCTGGCGAAGACCGGGCAGCGTGTTGGGCCGATCACTCTTTCCAGGGGGAAACCGATGGACACGAAAACACTGGGGACCGGAGTGGTCCTGCAGTTCGCGGCGAGGCGACGACAACATGGCTCAGGCCTTCGCGGCGGCGCGCTTGCGGCGGAAGACCTGAGCGTGCAGCGCCTGCAGCTTCCGGTAGTTCCTCGACAGGACATCGGAGACATCCCCCCGAACCACCTTGCTGAGGGTGGGCTGGGGGATCCCGGTGCGTTCGGCGATCTGGGACTGAGTGAGTCCGCTGTCGACCAGAGCAGTGATGAAGTCTTTGGCTTCCATAGTCGTATTCCTTCACGACTATTGTGCCACTCCCCAAGGAATATGCAAGCGGGATTAAATGGCACCATGCCCCGAAGTGATCAATCTCTTGCCGCTCGCGTGAAGAATCGCCGCCTGGCGAAGGGACTCACACAGTCCGGGCTCGCGAAGGCTTCCGGCTTGAAGCAGCCCGACATCAGCAAGATCGAGCTGGGGCTGATCGTGAAGACCACTGGGATTGCCAGGCTGGCCGATGCGTTGGGCGTGTCGCCGTTGTGGCTCGAGACAGGAGATGGGGTGCCCGACGCTGCCGCTCCACCGCCACTGCCGCCAACAGGATTCACCGACCGCCGCGAGGTGTCCGACAGCGACTGGGGCCTTCTGATGGACGTGAAGATCGCCACCACGGAGAAAGAGAAGCAGGACATCCGCGAGCGTGCGGCTGAGCTGCGCGCCCAGGTCACGCGCCAGTTGGCTCAGGTGTCGCGGCCGACGATCCGTCGCGAGGAGCTTCTGAACCCAGCCGAGGAAGTGGGGCTCAAGCGGGGTTCCAAATGAGGGCGCCGTTCACCCTCGTCCAGACGACCGATGTTTCCGATACCGCCAAGTGCGTCGACGCGCTCGCACGCGGGATCCGGGACAGAAGCGTGATCGGGCTGGCCTACGTGGTGATCTACGCCCAGCGTAACTACGAGGCGCACCTGTGCGGCGAGGCCGCCCGCAGCCTCACGTTCACCGATGGATGTGTTGGCGCACTGAAAAGAAAGCTCGGGCGCCTGATCGACGGAATTATCTAGACCGCGCCACCCCCACAACAGCCCGCCGCGTGCGGGTTTTTTCACGCCCGTGTTTGTAACAGTCATCGCGATCTATTCTTTTACGCTTGCGCCCGTGCATTCTTTCAGGCATATTTGACCCATCGAACAACGAAGGGGCCGAGATGAACCGGGACCAGCAGACGCAGGACTTTCTCGACGAGGTGTACCGCCAGCAGTACCGCCGCAAGTGGGGTTCGCAATGAACGCCCGCATCGACTTCGACGCCGTGCTCGAACACCGCTACCTGCGCGAGCTGGATACCGCCGATGCGTACGAAGCGGCCCACGCGGTGGCCGTGCGCGAAGTTCGGATCGAACTGCTGCAGTTGTGGGAGAAGGCGTTCGCTGGTCAGGACGTGCAAATCCCATTCGCAACACGCCGCGCTGACGGTCGGGCGGCCACCGTCGAGCATCAGTCGCTCGAGCAGGCGCTGTCCGACGTGTGCGGTGACAAGAAGGTCGATGCCCTGTACGTCGCAATGCTGACCGCGCCGGACGAGAAGCTGGTGGAAGCCCGCGTTCGGTACCGCGCTGCAGCGGCCCTCGCCTACGTTGCTGGCCAGGACGACGTGCTCGCGGATCACCGAATTCTGAACCCCGGGGTGTACGCATGAGCCGCAGCCACATCCTCGGTGCGTCCGGCGCCATGCACCGGGTGAGCCCGAACCGGATTCACGCGCAAGCCTATCGGCCGGCACGTCGCCTCAACGTCTTCCGGCGCGTGCTGCGCGCCATCTTCGGAGTGTCGTGATGGACAAGACCGACCACGCCCTGGCAGTGATGCTGACCGAGGGAACCCTTTCCGGCCCGTACCGCCGCCCTCACCCCGTGACCCTGAACGCGCGCACCAGCTTCCTCCGCTGGGTAGCGAAGAAGGAGCGCCAGTGTGACGAGTTCGTCGACGTGTACCGCCAGTACCGCGCGCACCACTCGCCCCTCTACGCGGCGCGCATCGCCTACGACATTGCCTTCACGGGCCTGCCCTTCTGAAAGAAGAACCATGCAAAAGATCGCCCCCGCCTTCGTCAAGGCAAAACGCGAGTTCGGCCCAGCCCTCAAGGACAAGGCCAACCCCGCATTCCGCAGCAAGTACGCCGACCTCGGCGCCTGCATTGACGCAGTCGAAGAAGCGCTGCTGACCAACGGTATCGCCTTCTTTCAGGAAACGTTCGACGACGCAACCGGAGTCACCGTCGAGACGGTGTTCCTGCACGAGTCTGGCGAGACGATGCGCTGCGGCAAGCTGCACGTCCCCGCCGCGAAGCAGGACCCGCAGGGCTACGGCTCTGCGCTGACCTACGCCCGCCGGTACAGCCTCATGGCCGCATGCGGCATCGCTCCCGAGGATGACGACGGCAACGCCGCCCGCAAGGCGAAGGAGGCCGCCGACTCTGCCCGCGCGCTGGCCCGCGCCAACTGGCTGGAAACCTGGCTGAACAACATCGAGGAGGCCGGCACGGTCGGCGAACTCAAGTTGGTCATGGAGCAGTGCATCAGCGAAGCCCGAGCCGAGAAAGACGGCGACGCAGAGGGGCAGTTCCTCGCCGCTAAGGCAACCAAGCTGGCGAAGGCCAAGAAGGAAACGGCATGACCGCGCTCTATCAACTCGTCAACGAGTACCGCGATGCGGCGTTGAAGTTGGCCGACATGGATCTGGACGCGCAGACCATCGCGGACACCCTCGAGAGCCTGACTGGTGATCTTCAGGCCAAGGCGCAGAACGTCGCCTACATGTGCCGAAATCTTGAGGTCACCTCGGCCGCGATCAAGGCGCATGAGGCCGAGCAGAAGGCACGCCGTGAAGCCATCGACGCCCGGGCTGACGCACTGCGCTCCTACCTGCAGCGCTGCATGGAGGCGGCCTCCATCGAGAAGATCGAAGGCCCAGGCGTGGCGATCAGTTTCCGCAAGTCGTCGGCAGTGGTCATCAACGAGCCCGGCCTGGTCCCCGTGGAGTTCATGCGCCAGCCGGAAATCCCGGCCGCCGCCCCCGACAAGAAGGCCATCGCCGAGGCGCTGAAGGCAGGCACCGAGGTCGCAGGCGCGCACATCGAGCACCGTCGAAACCTGGTGATCAAGTGACCGCCTAACCGCCCCGCCAGCCACCACAAGGAGAAGACATGAGCACCGAGAAGATCAAGGTCACCGAGCAGCAGC
Source organism: Ophiocytium majus (assembly GCA_032358315.1). Classification (NCBI taxonomy): domain Eukaryota; class Xanthophyceae; order Mischococcales; family Ophiocytiaceae; genus Ophiocytium; species Ophiocytium majus. The sequence continues at coordinate 10,802 of JAULBY010041220.1, forward strand.
GTGCAAACGCGCTCGAAGCGCTGAACGTGATGTGGCCCAGCGTACCGGAAGAAAACGTGTACCCGGGGCTGATTCACTTTCGCGACATCGGGGCGCGTGGAAAGCCTGACTGCGGCACGCATGCGTGCTTCGGAGGATGGTGCGCTTGGTGGCCGGAGTTTCAGCGCCAAGGGGTTCGAGCCGATGTCAAAGGCGTCCCGGAAACGAATCACTCGTATGGAATCGATGTCGCCAAGGAATTGTTCGGTGACGGAAAACTGTTTCGAGCGCACGGACAACATCGAGCGGAGTTCGGGCGGGCCGGGCTCGTGACCGATCACGAGTGCGTCACCAATCGATTGAAGTGGCTGATTGCGAACAGCGAAGTCGTTGAAGCCGCGGGCGGTGCAGCATGAGCGAAGTGAAGCACACGTCCGGCCTGACTAGCGGTCATATTCTCGCCATCGCAGAGCCGTACGGCGCATTCGAGTTCGGTGATGCGCAGGGGCACAAGCGGCTGGAGTTCGCCGCGGATGTCATCGCAGCCCGTGAGCGGCTTCGTGATGCCGCGCCGGACCTGCTGAAGGCGTGCCAGCAAGCGCTTTACGCGCTCAAGGGACGCGAGCACGACGGCTTCCTTCGTGACGCCATCGCCAAGGCAACCGGAGCCACCCATGACTGACGCAACGATGCCGCCGCTGCCTGAGCTTCCAGAAAAAGGATACCTCGGCGACGACGTGAGCTATGGATACGACGGCTGCGACATGAGCGACTACGCCCGGGCCTACGCCGCCCAGTGCCTCGCCGCTGTTGCAGAGGATGCGGCGCGGTATCAGTGGCTGCGAGTGCAGGACGATGAGGACTTTTGCTTTGCAGTGGCGAAGAACGCGCACTTCGATGTCTACGGTTCGCCGGAGGAACTTGACGCAGCAATCGACAACGCACGGGGGAAGAAGCAATGAGCAACGACAAGACGCGAGAAGCATTCGAGGCCAATCGAACGATGATTGACCACCCGTGGGCTTTCTGGCAAATCGCCTGGCAACTTGGTCACGCCAGCGCCCTGTCCGCATCCGAGGGCGCTGCGCCTGTGGCGGCCGGCGCCGAAGAACTGTTACAGCGCGGCATGCACTTGCTTGACACGCTCGACTCGCCGGAGCTTTACGATCAAGAGAAGCGCGATGCCGCATCGGACGAGGTGAACCGAACGCTGCACCAACTGGCCGCCGTGAATGGCGCGGGGCTGTCGGATGCGGCGGATCTGCGCGAGGCCCTTCAGTTCTACGCGGACGGGCAGCACGAGGTCATCCTTTCTGGGTGCATCGACTGGGATGCGGAGCGTGCGAGGTTGGCAAGCGAGGGCTACGGACAGTCCGCAGAGTTGCACAATGGCAATGAGGTCTTCCACGAGAACGGGAAGCGCGCACGTGACGCCCTCGCCGCCCCTGACGCCCAGGCGCGGCCTGTGGCAGTGCTGACCAAGCCGCATTGCCGTGATTGCGCGGACTTCGGCCCCATCTGCCCGAACAGCGGAGAGCCTTGCGCCGCCCCCACGGCACCACCGGCCGAGGCGCAGCCCGCCCCGGCTGCGGAAGCGGAGCCGGTGGCGTACCTCATCACGCACCCTGCTGGCGATGTTTGGGCCAATGCGGCGAAGGAGCTGACGCCCGGGTTCCGTCGGGTCTGCGAAGGCGAAGGCTGCACGATCGAACCGCTCTACACCCGCCCGGCCGCGCCGCTGTCGGAGGTGGAGCGCCTGCGAGCGGAGCAGTCTGCCGCCGCAATGCCGCTGATAGGCCCCCTGCTGGACGCGTGGGAGTGGTCCCGGTGCGTGGAGGGCTTCAAGGTGGAGCACGCCGAACTGGACAAGCACTTGCGCGCCATCGACAACGCGATGGAGGGTCGCGCGCCCTCCCCATCTCCCCAGCCGACGGACGAGGCGACCGATGCGCAGCCAATGCAGCCTCTTGCGCACGACGCGCATGGCGTGCTGCGGTTCAAGCCGAACGCCCTGGTTAACGCACTGTACGAGCACGGCGTGCGCACAGGGATGGGCCTGAACGAACTTCACGTCATGGACTTCACCGACGAAGACCGACGCCAGTTCGCGCAGTTGATCGGCTACAGCCTGGACGGATACGGCACGCTCCAGTACGTCGATGCCGATGCGTACGACCGCGCAGCCATGTCCGCCACTCCTGGGGGTGGGAAGTGCAGGTAATCCACATCAGCGTGGGCGGGCCGGAATACCACCTGAACGCCGACAAGCCATACCGGTTCGAGGATCACCCGCATTGCGGACCCATCGTCATCGGGAGGAACGGGGACCCGCTCGACAACCAGCCGCCCGAACGCTCTGTGTTCTGGCATCACGTAAACGCCTGGTATCAGCAGGGCAAGAGATTCCAAGAATACGACGGCCGACGCTGGTGCCTCTACGAGACACAAATGCAGCGAGCCCGTCGTGCCGCCACTCCTGGCTGCGGGGAGGGTGGGAAGTGATGCGCGAATCCACCGCCAAGAAAATCGACGCCCTGCACGCCGAGATTGAACGACTGACAGCAGCAGAGCTTGCCCACTACGACAAGCAACACCCGCAGCAGGACGATTTCCTGCGACACATCGCTCATGTGCGCATCGAGTGGCACATCAAGAGCCGCGGCACGCGCCGCGCACTGGGAGACACCACAGCATGACAACCCCCACACCCGCCGCCGTGCTGGCTGCGACGATCACCCGCGTTGCCGCTGAGATGGCCGAGCACCGCGACATGCCTGCGGAATTCACCGAGGCGCTCGACCAACTGCGGGAGATGGCCGAAGGGGCGCAGGGGGAGAGCGCCGACGAATTGACCGCCGCATGGCTGGCCGGCATTCACGAGGAGCGCTCGCGGTGGCTCACCCGACCTGCTGCCGTGGCGCCTGACGGGTGGGTGATGGTGCCGAGGGCGCCCACTGCCGCGATGCTGGAATGCATGGACAAGGGCAGCGCCCACAACACCTGGCGGAACATGCTCGACGCCGCCCCCACCCCGCCGTCCAGCAAAGGAGACGCCGCATGATGCGCATCGACGAACAGCCGATCATGTGGCTGTGGGTGGACCGGGCCACCGGTATCTGTTTCCCGGAAACAATGAGCCACACCGAAGCCATGGCCCTGCGTGACACCGAGCGCATTCTCGGCAAGCGACGCATGGCTGGTGGCGTTGGGTCAGTGCGCGCTGTCAGGGTGGCCATCGAACCACTGTCCGACGATGAAACCGCGGCCCATCGCGCCGAGTTCGATGTATGGCGTGCGAAACGTGGCACCCCGCCGTCCGGCGCAACCAGCGCGGAGGGGTGAGCATGCGACTGTTTCGCAATCTCTCGTTCCAAACAAGGCTGAGTGGCTTCCGCTGGTATCGCCGCTGGTACGGCGGTCGGTGGGAGCTGCACTACATCGACATCTGCCGGGCCTGGATCTGGTTGCCGATGTCGAACAACCCGGCCAGGCAGTGGCCCGCGTACCGCCAGCCGTGCTCGGTTGGCGCCCCAATCATTGAAGACTATCCCGTTGTGGAGGGGTGAGCATGGACGACAGATTCAAGCCTTGCCCATTCTGCGGCGGCGGTTCGACCATGCTGCATGAGAACGGACGCATGTGGACAGGACAGAGAAAGAGCGACCCGATCAGCGTTTCCGTTCAGCACTGGTGCGACCCCATCCCGGGCCAGCCATCACGCATGATCGAGCGCATCGGGCGCGACGAAGCGTCGGCCATCGACGCATGGAACACCCGTGCCGTTGCCGCCATCGGCGAGGGGATGAAGACATGACCTGCGAAACCTGCGACGACGGTGAGGGTCAGTGCGTGTTCCCTTACTACGGCTTGGCACCTCACACCCACAAGCCCGGCCCAATGATCGGCAGCACTGTGGTCGATGACAAGGCAACGTGGCCCGCGAACTTCACGGAAGACCCGGAGTGGCCGGGCATGGGGGCGTACACCGCCTGCCCGCGGTGTGGCGCACCAGGGAGCGACTGATGGGCTTCCCCCTGTACAACTTCGAGCGCGACATGCGCACCGCCTGGGCCTTCTTCCTTGGCTTCGCTGCCGGGGCTGGGGTCGCAGCTGCTGCGGTTCTTCTCTGGAGGGCGGTATGAAGATCCTGCTTCGGGACTGGGCGGCCAAGCGGTACGACCCGGTGCCTTCCGATTTCACGCTGCGCCGCTGGGCCCGGGACGGCGAGATCACGCCAGCGCCCGAGAAGGTCGGCAAGCACTACTACTGCGATGAGCGGGCCGAGCGGGTGAACACCAGCCCGCTGACCCTGCTCGACCGCATCCGCGCGCACGCATGAGCCCGGCCCGCCGTTCGCTCAAGCGCCGGGAGTGGCCGCGGGGGTTGTACGAGCCGCGGCCCGGGTACTACGTGTGGAAACACCCGGCGACCGGCAAGACGTTCGCCCTGGGCACGATCCCACTGGCCCAGGCCAAGCACCAGGCGCTCGAGGCGAACGCGCACGTGATGGCCACCGGCCCGTCGCTGGTCGACCGCCTGACCGGAGCCACGCACACGGTGGCCGAACTCCTGGCCGAGATGCCGGTGAGCGAGCGGCACAACACCGCCAAGAGCCAGAAAAGCATGGACAAGGCGATCCGGGCAGCGCTCGGGGAAACTGCTTGCGCCGCCCTGACGGTCAAGGACTGCGCCACGTTCATCGAGGGCGTCGAGAAAACCGGGAAGCACCGGTGGGCCCAGGCGCTGCGCTCGCGCCTCGTGGCCGCCTGCCAGCGCGGCCAGCAACTGGGCTGGATGAAGACCAACCCGGCAGAGATCACCCGGCAGCCCACGGTCGAGGTCAAGCGCGGCCGGCTGACCCTGGAGACGTTCCACGCGGTCTACGCCAAGGCCGGAGAGGTTTCGGAGTGGCTACCCCGGGCAATGCGCCTGGCGCTGCTCACGGGCGCGGACCGGGCCACCGTGGCGGGGATGACCCGGGCGATGGTGGCGGACGACCTGCTGACCTACCGCCGGGGCAAGACGGGCGCATGGACCGCGGTGCCCCTGGCGCTGCGCCTGGACGCCGCCGGCTGGACCTTGGCCGATGTCGTGGCCGAGCGGACCGGTGTGCTGTCGAAGCATCTGATCCACCACGTGCAGCCCTGGGGCAACGCGCCGGCCGGCAGCCAGGTGCACCCGGACCGCATCAGCCACGCCTTCACCGAGGCCCGCAAGCTGGCCCAGATCCCCGACGACGGCGCCCCCACCTTCCACGAGATCCGCAGCCTCTGCAAGCGGCTCTACGAGGCCCAGGGCAACGTGGACACGAAGGCCCTACTGGGCCACGCCACGGAGCGGATGAGCGAGATGTACGCCGACCCGCGCGGAGTCGAGCCGGTCAAGGTGCGGATCGGCAAATGAACGCGAAGTGAACAGGATGTGAACTCACCGGGCGCCGGGTCTGCTGCCCATGCACACGAACAAAACTCGCACTTTATTGTGTTCCGACAACGAGTTAGGTGCGTTTTTCCGGGTGTTCATCGGTCGCTTTTTGCGCCACATACGTGCCAATAGAATCAGTCACTTAGCGAACGATAGTAAACAGGTTGCGCGTGAATTGCACCACACCCGTAACATCCGCTCGCACCGGAAAATAGCGAAGCCGGCGCGGTGCTTCCAACACCGGCCGACCTCTAAACCACCCGACGAAAGGACCGTCCGATGATCTCCCGCCATTTTGCCGCTCTGGCCTTGTCCCTGTCCGTGACGCTTGCCGCATGCGGCGGGGGTGATAGCGAAGAGCCGGCGGCGCTGCCCGAGAAGCCGGCCGCCGTCAAGCCGACTAAGCTTCTTGCGGTTGGGAACAGCCTGACCCGCCACGGGCCTGCTCCGGCCATCGGGTGGAATGGCGATCACGGCATGGCCGCCAGCAGCATCGACAAGGACTACGCTCACTTGGTCGGCTCGGCCCTGGGTGTGCCTGTTGAGGCGTTCAACTACTACAAGCTCGAAACCGAAGGTGACGAGAGCGAGATCAGCCAGTACACCGCGATGGTGACGCCCACAACGGTCGTCATCGTTCAGATGGGCGAGAACATGACCGATCCGCTCATCTCGATCCCGCCGTACAAGAAGCTGCTGGCGGCGATGAAGTCGGCGCAGCAACTGGTGTGCACCGGTTCGTGGTGGACGCTGCCGGCGATGGAGGCGCACATCAAAGCAGCCTGCGAAGGGGCCGGCGGGAAGTACGTCTACATCGGCGATCTGTACACCCGGTCGGACAACACGGACAAAAAGGACACGCCGTTTGCTCATGAGGGGGTGAACAGCCATCCCCACGACTGGGGCATGGCTCGGATCGCTGAGCGAGTGATCGCAGTCCTGCGTTGATTCAGCGCCCGAGCGCTGCCTCACGGCACACACGGTATTGCCCAGCCGCGTACTGGGCCCAGAGCACCCAGGCCCCGAACGAGTCGTCAGCGAGCGGAACCAGAGGCGGGCAGCTCACTCGCACCAGGTGCGGCAGCGCCGAGGAGGGTGCCGATGGTGTCGTTGAGCAGCCTGCGAGCAGCAGGGTCAGCAACGCAGTCGCGGTAGACAGGGCGTTCATGGACTTCCTTTTCCAGCGTCTGCCGGATGGTGGTGTTCCTGACCTGGATCTTCGGGATCGCGAGCGCGACGGCACTGGCGGCGGCTTCACCGGACGCGGCCACGGCGCGCACGACCCGGGACTGGTCTGCGATCTCGGCGTCCTGTCCGGCCCCGTAACCGAAGAAGGCGGCGCCGAAGAGGGATGCAGCCCACCCGATGATGACCCAGGGGTTCAGGATGGCGGTCACGTGCGCAGCCCGGTTTCGTACACGGTCCCGATGTTCGAGTGGCGGGCGGTCAGCACCTCGCCGCGCGGGTTGGCGCTGAACGAGATGTGCACCCACTGCCCGAACTCGGCGATCAACTGGTCGAACTGGATCTCGTGCCGGTGGTCGAGGATGTGCCGGGCGACCTTGTCCGGCGAGCCGAAGCTCGGGGCGGTGAAGTCGGCGGCCAGTCCGTGGCTGTGCTGGCTGTGGTTCGACCCACCCACCGCCTGGTTCAGCGCTGGGGAGCGGAAGCCGCTGGTGATCAGCACCGGGGCGCCCAGCAGCTCACGCACCCGCTGCATGCCGGGCGCCAGCAGGTTGCGGATGTTCGCCAGGTGCATCGCCTTCGGGGTGTTGTCGATGCCACGCCGGGCCGCCGTGTCGCTCTTGAAGAACTCGGACAGCCAGAAGCTCGGGGTGATGCGTTCGTCGGTCATTTGAAGCGCTCCAGTTCAGGAGGACCCAGGGCGCCGGCACCGGTCTGGATGTGCTGAGGCATGCCGCGGGACCAGTCGGGAAGGGTCAGGACCAGCCACATGGCCGCCGCCGCCAGCAGGACCCACAACAACACGGCCACGTCATCGGTGCAGGCCGACCACAGCCCCCAGAAGCCGATGGCGGCATGCAGCAGGTACTGCACGTTCGCGTAGGCCCGGGCGGTCAGCCAGTTGATGACTCGGATGCGGTCGAGCGCCAGCGACAGCACCACGACGGAGAGGATCAGGGCAACAGCGTTCATGGCTTCTCGGCTCCAGGGCCAACCCACCGAACGACGACTGCATCCCAGAGGGCCGGGAGTTTGGACAGCGCGAGGCTGACCAACGGGTGACAGAACCAGGCGAGGCCGCACGCAAACACGCAGCGTGACAGCAACCCGCCCCCGTAGTACTGCTCAGCGAGCCACGCCCCGAATAGGGAGCAGCTCAAGACAACACCGACGAACACGACCACCGCACGAACCCGGCTCATGGCCGCCGCGAAGGACAGGCCAAGGGTCGCGCCAACCAGTGCCCAGAACAGGGTGGCCGGGTCAAGGCCCAGGGATGTCAGCACCGACGCCCCTGCCCCTGCTGCGATCGTTCCAACGGTTTGGGTTGTGATTTCAGCCATGCTCAAGTTCTTTGGGCGGCATCAGAACGCCGAGGCGGCCGGGAGCCGGTTGGGGAAGATGAAGCTGGTCAGGTCCAGGTAGGACACCGTCGCGTACGCTGCCCGGTTCGGCGAGATGGAGCACACCCCCGCCGCTGACACCGCGATGTAGACCGGCACCGGTTTGCTGGTCGCGCCGTCGAAGCCAGTGGCCGCAATGAGGAACCCAGCCGCAACCGGCGTGGCACCGGCCGGCAGCGTCAGGAAAGTGTCAGACGTGGAGCCCGTCCACTTGATCCGGCCGTAGCCACGCGTCACCCCGTTGCGCACCTGAACGCCGGCCTGCTGCCCGCCCGTGAAGACCGTCCAGCCGTTGACCAGATTGGCGTCCGTCCGGTCGCAGGACAGGACCCCGAAGATGTCGCCGATCAGGGTGTTCGCCGTGACCAGAAGATTGCCCGGCGTCGCGTAGCCGACCGTGACGATGGCCCGCTCAAGGTTGACCCGGGTGGACGCGGTGCTGATGTTCACGTGGTTCGCACCCGACACGCCGCCGTCAACGTTGATTCGCAGAGCGGCGGCAACATCCACCGGGGCGGTGGCCACGGTGTTGTTCGCCACCTCCAGGCCCATGCCGCTCGATGGCTTGTCGATCAGCCCTGAAACCCGCGAGGCGTAGACAGGCCCTCGGAATGAGGCCCCGTTCACAGTGCTGCGCGTGGTGATGCCGCTGATTTCAACGCCCACGACAGGTTGGGCAACCTCACCCTCGATTCGCACCGGGTTGATCCCGCCAATGCAGGTGACACCATGGATCGCCACGTTGTCCAACTCTGCGTCTGAGGATTGGACCAGCAGCCCGGCGAACATGCGCGAGCTGCCCGCGACACACACGACGTTCGTGCCAACAACGTTCGCCAAGGGGCCGTAGGTGTTCGACTTCAGGTACACCGCAGCGGTGTCGTTCTCACGCCCCGTCAGGCCGTCAAACGTCCAGTTCGATACCTTCAGAACCACGCCGAACCAGCCGCCGACGCCCGTCACGTTGTTCGAGCACCCGCCGTCCAGGCCCTCCAGCAGCACCGCATGGAATGCGGCCTGCGCATCAGCAAAGGTGCCCAGGCGCGTCATGCCGGTGACGTTCTCCACCACAATGTTCCGCCGGATCTGCGGCGGCGTGGTGCTGTGCACAACCAGGCCATCTCCACCCAGACCGGACTTGTAGGTGTTCGAGTAGGTCACACCATGATCCACACCGAAGTCGCTCAGCGTGATGTTGTCCCCATCGATGAGGAACGTACCGCGGATGATCGTGCCACCTTCCAGTGCCACGTTGGTGCCGTTGGCCTTCGGCTTCCGAAGCCCCTGGATCGTGATGTTTGAGCGGGCGATCGAGATGCCGGTCGTTCGGAAGCGATCGCCGTTCTTCCCTTTCAGGATGAGCGTCGCACCCACTGGGACATCGGTAAGCGCTTTGATCAGCGCAGCGGTGTCGTCGGTGGAATCGTCTCCGAGCGCGCCGTAATCGGCTGCCGACCAGACGTCCTGATTCTTCTCGTGCTGAGTGCGCTCGACTGCGTTGGCTGTCGGCTGCTTGACCGCTACGAGCGCGTCGGCCTTGAGTGGGTCCGTCGCGTTCGCCAACTGGATCAGCACATCCGCTGCGCTCCCACTTGCCGGCACCATCACGGTTGGGTCACCGTTGCTGTCGAAGGCAGGGACCGTGTTCGCGCGGGTGGAAGCGGGCGGGAGCGCTGGGATCTGCTCAGGGTAGGGGGCACGAACGGCCCCAAAGAGGTAGGCAGATACCCCCTGCAGCGCCTGCCACAATCGATTGAAGTCGTTGTCCACCGTGTCGGACTTAAGTTGTCCGTTGTACTGGTAGTCCGTGTCTCGCTGCAGCACGATATCCCGCGACAGCAGCACATCACTGCCAGCCATCGGCGCGGTGTTGAAAGTGACCGCGCCACCAGCTTGGACACCCAGGCCCGTCAACACGAATTCGGAAGTCGGGACCACATCCTCATTGATCGTCACGACCAGATCGGCAGCGGTGAAAAGCTGGAACTCGTACGGGTAGACAGTCGCCACCCCATCGCCGGTGTACTCGTTGTACGGGGTTTGCGGGACGACAGACGACATGGGGGCTCCGTGACGAGCCCGGCGGGGGCTCAGGCTTCGAGTGCCGCCTCGTAGACACCCGCTGATGGGCGCCAATCGTCGTCGCGGTCGGGCATTACGTTCCCGCTCAATTGCCCAATGCGGGCCGGCTGGTCAGTGACCGCCCCCGCGCCTGCGTCCAACAAGTCATCCGGCTGGCTCTTGATCGCCGGGTTCCAGTCTTTCGCCTGGTCCCAGAACGGGCCGTTCAGCACATCGACATGCGCCCACAACATGCCCGACTGGAACAGTGGCTCCAGGGCCTCGAGAATGCGGACGTTCTTGTTCTGCACAGCCTGGACCTCGGCCACGCCACAGCGGATGCGGCGCTGCTTCAGCACCTGCTTGAGGAACGCCGGCGCGTACCCACCGATGCCGTTGGTTTCAATGGTCACCCGTGGCACCTGGAACTTCTCGATCAGGTCGGCAAGCTGCCACACCTGGCCGCCGGTGATCTTGTCCCCGCGCTCGTTCGTCTCGGCAATCTGCCCGGTGAGCGATGCCACCCGGTGCCAGTAGTGGCGCCCGGCCGCGTCCTGCAGGTCGAGCACCGCCGCCGACACGTCGCTGGTCACCTTGCCGCCTGACGGGTCCCAGCGCAGTGAGCACCCGACGATCTGCACGTTCCCGAGCCACATCGTCAGCGCCTTGTTCGACTTCACGAAGCGGGGCTCGCAGTCGTACGCCGTGATGCGGTTCGGGTCGAGGCGGATCTCGTGAACCGGCCGGCTGTGCAGTTGGTACTGGCTGTCCCAGTAGTTCGCCGTCTTCGTCTTCTGCCGGCGGATCTCAAGGTCCGCGCGGGTGAACCGTTCGGGCCAGGCGCACCCGGCATAACAGTCGATGAGAACGCCGGGCGACTTGGAGAACTGGATGAGGTTCCCGGTCACCTTGTAATCAGCGCCGGCCACGAGCAGTCGCGCGCCGACACCGATGCCGGAGAACACGTACTCCGCAGGAAAGCCGACATCCAGGGTCGTGGCCTTCGGCGCCTCGAAGCGCCGCTCACGCTCGAACAAGGGGATCGTCAGGCAGTCGGCGCCGAGTGCTTCCATCTTGTCGTACAGGCTGTCATGGGTGTGGGGGGTCCCGACGAACAACTGGCGTGCGCCCGGGACCATGATGAAGGTCTGCTCGCCGAGGCGGTATTCCAGCTTCTCGCGCGCCTCTGGCGTCTGGATGTTGCGGGGCACCTCGACGTCATCGTTCTGTGCCTCATCGCACCGGGCAGACGTGACGTTGGAAAGGATCCCGCGGGCGAACATGCTGGCGTTTCGCGCGTCGGTCGCGCCATGCACCCACCACTGCTCCACGCCGCCCTCGCGGAACAGCTCACGCGTGAGCGGGTGCGCGTTGAGCACCGCCTGTGTGTCGCGGCTGGTCTTGTAGGCTGTGCCGTCCGCCTCCGACTGGTGCAGGATGCGGTACTCCGGGTTGTCGTAGTAGCGCCAGGCGTTGTAGACGGCGAGGACGGTGGACTTTCCGAAGCCACGGAAGCACCGGAGCACGGCCAGCAGGCCGCGATGCTGCAGCCAGTGAACCGCGCGCCAGTGCACATCCGGGACCACCCAGCGCCGGTGCTCCGCCCACATGGCGAAGAAGGTGGGGAAGTCAACCTTTGCGGCCATGGACGTGCTTGTCGTACTCGGCCTTGCCTGCGTCCTTGTTCATCACGCGCTTCATGGCGTCGCCGGCGGCCTTCTGCGCGCGCCGGATCTGGGATTCCAGTTCGTTGTCGCGCTCGTCCTGGACCTCCGGGTTGGCGCTCAGGTTCTTGAGGTGGTTGGACTTCACGTCCAGCACGTACTTGAGCACGGCACCGGTGCCCATCGCACCCTTCTTGCACCAGTGCCGGTCGCCGCGCTCTTCGCGGTCCATGTCGACCGGAAGCTTCCCGGCGCCGGACCAGTTCACCGGGTCGGCCTCGACGATGAAGGTGTCGGCCAGGCGCTCCGCCAGGTCGTCGAGCATCTGAATTTGGTCGGGGCGCATCACTGGCCTCCTGCTGCGGTGAAATCCGGCCCCCGGTCGGGCGCCGCCTCGCCTGGCTTCCACCAATACCCCTGCCCCCAGTCCTTCTTCGCCTTGCTCTGCACCCGCTGCAGGTAGCCGGGCGACAGGTTCTCCTGGATGCCGTGAAGCAACAGGTGATCGATGCCGGTCTTGGCGTACCAGAGGTTGACGTAGGGGGTGTGTCCCTTGGCGAAGCGCAGGGCTTCCGCGCCCACGTGCGGATCCTTGCCGGCCGCCCACTGGTCGTAGTTGCCCTTCGTGAGCGCAATGGCGTCGGCGATGGACCCGGCAGTCGGCCCGGCAAGTCGGCCCAGGATGTCCGCGTTGCTGCGGTCGTCGGTGGTGTCCCCGAGCACCAGGTCGCCAAGAAAGCCGGCGCCGCCCCCCTGCGCCACGGCGCGCGCCCAGAACTTCGCGGTCGTCATGTCCACCGGGTCCTTGCCGTCCTTCAGTTGCTTCGCCTGAAACACGACCGCGCCGAGCGCGGTGGTGGTGATGGCGAGCGCTGCCGAGTAGGCCGCCTTGTTCGCCAGCATCGGCGCGCCATCGAGCCCGCGGTCGCCCTCCAGCATGCGGCGCCAGTGGCGCGAGATCATGGCGATGGGGAACGACTTGAACTGCATCGTCAGCCGCGCGAGTTCGCCCACACCGCTGCCGGCCTGCTGGCCGCCCCACGTCTGAATTGCCTTGGTGGCCACGTCCGGGTTCATGACCGCGTACTCGCTCTCGTCGGTGATGAAGCCCAGGACCTTCGACACCACCTGATTCGCGCGCTCGTGGCCGCTGGCCATGATCGCCTCGGGGGTGAGGTACTTGCGCCCCTCGAAGTCGGTGAGCTTGCCGGCGGTCACCACATCCCAGTCGGCCTTGTCGATCCCTTTGCGGGAGAGGTGCGAGCGGTCCCAGTCGGACAGCTCCGCCCACTTCTTCTCCGACAACTTGCCCAGGCCCTGCATCATGGTCATGGAGAAGCCGCGGCGCATGGTGTCCGTCCACGCGCTCATCAGCGACAGCTTCATGGTGCTGTTGGCCAGGCGTCCAGACCAGTTGTTGGCGATGTTCTCGCCGGCCCACCGGTTGATGTCGCCGAGCATCGACTCGGCGATCACGCCGTGCTGGGTCAGGAAGTCGCGGGTGTTCGCGTCGGTCTGCTTCGTGACGTTCTTGAACAGGTCCCAGTAGCTGAGCTTGTTGTACCCGGTGGTCACCATCATGGTGGACAGGTCGGTCAGGCTCGACACGACCGCGCCGGCGAGCTTGCCGAACGTCTGCACGTTGCGGATGTCCTGCCCGATCTGCGCGAGACGCGCGCTTTCTGGGGTGCCTGTCACGCCGGACACGATGTCCCAGTACGCCTGCGGCTTGTTGCCGAACACGCTCTTTGCCTTCAGCCCCGGCTCTGCCCGGGCGGCCAGGTCGTTTTGAAGCCGGAACTGCGCGTTCGGGTTCGGCCCGTACCGCTCGACCAGGCCGATGTCGCGGGCCATGCCGCCGATGTGGCTGAGCATGGCGTCGTACATGGAGCCGCGCCCGTACTCGCCCAGATACTCGGTGTAGGACTCGCCGTCCTTGAAGTGGATTTGCCGAGACTCGCTGCCCTTGTTCGCCTTGGCGCCGGTGCCGGTGAACTGACCCGGAGCGGTCTTGTTCAGGCCGTCCGTGCTGATCGTGGCGAACGCGGCCCGCAGGAAGTCGGACACCTCGGCGTCGTTCATCGCAAAGCCGTCCGCCTTGATGTAGCGCTTCCGATCCAGCAGCGGCATGGTCTTGGCGATCCACGCGTCGGCGCCGCTCGCGCGCACGCGCCCGGCATCGTGCGGCTGAGGCAGGTAGCCGTAGTCGATCTTCCCCACGTCACCGCCGGCGGCGTTGAACCGCTGGCGCATACCGTCCGTCACCTTCAACCAAGCCTCGGCGCCGGCGCGCGCCACATCGTTGCCAGTGCCACCTTTGCCGTTCGCGAACACCTCGGTCACCAGGTCGCGGGTCATCTTAGGGTTGGAGGCGTCGAACAGGAACATCAACGCCCTGCGGCCAAGGCTCGCGTCCTGGCCGCTGCTCGCTGCTTCAACCAAGTCCATGAGCTGGGCGACGTTCTGGCGCTTCACCCCGTCGATGTACACCTGAGAGTTGTTGACGTGATCCACCAGGGCCTCGCTTGCCCCCTTCCCGGTAGCGCGCGCCGCTGCAAGCTCCGATTCCACCCGGGCCGTTGCCAATACTTGGCGCTGCACGTTGGCAAGCTTGCGGGCGGCATCCGACTGCAAATCCTTCATGGCAGCCTGGGCCGCCGATAGGACCCGCTGGTCCATCGGAAGCGCCCGCCATGCGTCCGGGTCCTGCCGGGCAAGGCGGGTCATCGTCTGCTCGATGCGCGAGTCGATCCCCCGGATCTCGGCGTTTGTGAGGATTCGTCCCGCTGCCCGGTTGACCGCGGCAATACAATTCGGCTTCATCGCATGACCACCCTCTTCAAAACCATCCTTGCCGTCCTTGGCCTGTTCGCCCTGGTGCCGCTGTCCGTCTGGGCAGCAACCGGCAGGGCAGGCCGGGCATGGGAAGCCACCAAGGGCTTCGCTCTCGTGATGGCGATCCTCACGGTTCCGGCCGTCACGATCTCAGTCATTTGGATCCTGTCAGCCGCCTGAGCTGACGAAGCAGGCTGCAGCCGCCTCGATCAGGGGCGCCTCCTGCAGGTCGCGCCCCAACTCCTCCCGGACGCGCTTCATCAGTTCACCCAGCGGCACCGGAGCGTCTTGCCCCTCCAGGTGGACCAGCATGTCGGGCTGCTCTGCCTCGATCAGGTTGGACGCGCGGTCAACCTCAGGGGACTCGCTCACCAGCTTGAGCGCAACACCAGGCGCCGCCGAAGACTCGGTAGCAGCGACAGTCGTCGCCCTTTCCGCAGCACGCTCGGCCCTTGCGGCACGGAATGCGGCGCCGTCTGCGCTTTGAGAGCCGCTGGCCTTCAGCGTCTGTTTGATGACGCGCTGTTCGAGAAAGTCGTAGATGGCAGTGGCTACGCCTCGCCGACGGAATTCTGGGCGGACATCAACGCCAGTCACCCGGAATCCTCCGGTCGGCATGTCGGTGTACTGCACCCCTCCGATTCGGGTTCCGTCACCAGTCTCGGCGATGTACTTGCCGCGGAAGTCACGCTTCAGATGAACGCTTTCTCCATCAGGCAGCACCACGGTGGCGCGCGCCGGCTCCACCACCCCCCCCGGCCCAGGCATAAGCTCAATCTCCGGCCGCACCGGCTCCATGCGCTGTTCAAGTGCGCGGATCGGTGGGCCAATTTCATCCAGAGCCCTGGTGATGCGTGGCTCCAACTCATCAGCGATTCGGGCAAACGCGTTCTGTGACACAACATCCGATACCGCCACGCGCTCACCGGCGGCCATCTGATCGATGGCGCGGGCCATCGCCGCATCGTGTGCCGCACCGCCCGCCAGGTCGCTGACCGGTGTCGGCCGGGTGTTGTCGATGTTTTCGCGCAACAGGTTGACCCGGGCAGAATCGACCGCCTCGACATCCGGCCGCGGGCCGGCGACTGGCTCACTCACCGGCGCCTCGCCCGGCTTCACCGGTTCTCCCGCCGCCTTCGCACCGCGCGCGCCACGCATCGCGAGCGCACCGAAGCCCAGCGGCAGCAGGGTGGAGAGGGTCAAACCAACCGGGTCGAATGGGTCGTACTGGTTCGCAATCGAGCCGTAGTCCGCGTTGTTCAGGATCTCGCGCGTAGCCGCGTTCTGACCGATGAAGGATGCCGGGCCGCCGGCCACCGCCAGCCCCGCGGTGGCCTTCCAGGTCTGCCCGGCCACCGGCAGCGCAAACGACCCCGCAGTGAATGCCGCGGTGACCGCACCCACCTTCGTGCGCGTCGCAAGGTCCACGCCTTGTTCGCGCAGGTCATCGGCCGTGCTGAATCCCTCCTCCGCGCCGGCGGCAACAGCCCCGCCCACCGGGCCCAGAACAGCGCCGGCCGTCACCGCCTTGACGCCGACCCGGAACAGGTTCGCCACCGCCTGCTCAGCGCCGTGCGATGTCACCGGGTCTGGCATGTAGTCGCGCCCCACGTTGCGGAACGAGCGGCCGACGTCGCTGTTGTATGTCGGCCCGCCCTGCTCCTTCAGGCGCTTACGGGCCTCCTCGGTCTGGCGCGCGGCGTCGCCCGGGTTGGGCATCATCCAGTCGTCTTGACCGAGAGAGCCTTGCACCTGGGCGGCGCCCTCCAGCACGTCGGCTGCCGACCCGATAGCCTGGGACAGGCCGGAAAGTGCGCCGCGGGGCGCCGCCTTGACGAGGCCCCACGTGCTGAATGCTGGCGTCTGCTTGACCGGCGGCCGGGGCCGCTGGGCCATGTCGAGCAACACGGCGTCCGTGCTGGACTGGAAAGCTGCGTCGAGTCCCATGTCACTTCACCTCGAAGACCAAGGGGGCGCCGGCGGCATTGGTCGCCAACCCGGCGCCGGTCTGAACGGCGTATCGGCCCGGGCCGGCGTGGATCAGCGCCGCGTTCGGAACCTGCTTCAGGAAGTCGCTGGCCGACATGGACGTCCCGCTGACCATCACCTTGTCGTCAGGCAGCGCGGTGCGCAGGCTGTCCACCGTCAGCGTGCTCAGCCGCTTCTCGAACTCAGGAGCGGGCATGCCGCGCGGAAGCGGCACCTTGCGGCCGGCCCGCTCGGTGATCCCACCGGTGACGAGGCGGACCGCGCGCGCCGGGTCCCCTGAGCCCTCGGCCTGCAGTCCGTACTCGGCGTACACCGCACCCTCGATCACCGCCTCCCGGGTGGCCTGGTCCTGGTAGGCGTCGCCCACTTCCTTCACCACTCGGGCTCGGATGCCGCTGAGCGCCACGTTGTCCTCCTTGACGGCGCGGTCCTTGATTGCCTGGGCGCCCTTCAGCACAAGTTCAGAGGCGTACCGGCCGGAGGTTGTCTTGTCGCCAGCCATGCCCAGGGCGATGCCGAGAGCCTTGTCCTTCGGGGCCATCTGCCGGCCGAGGGCGGCGGCCTGAGCGGGGCCCATGACCTGGGCGAGTTGGGCCACAGCACTCGAGCGCTGCTCCACCGGCAATGCATTGATGGCCTGGCCGACCGTCTCGGCCTCCTGCTTCGTCAGCGGGGAAGTCGGCTGCCCGGTCTGCTGGGCAACCAGGCTGGCTTGGCTGATGCGATCACCCAGCGATCCGAGAAGGCCGGACACGCTGCGGGTGTCCACCGGCGCCACCTCCTTCAGGATGCCACGCTCCTGCGCCGCGATCAGCGGGTCCGAGGCGTACTCCTTGCGGGCCTCGTCGCGGATGGTTTCGAGCTGGGTCACGCGCTTCTCGGTCGCGGGGTCGGTGCCCTTCACGTTCAGATCGGCGCGGAGCCGGTTGATCGTCGCATCCATCACCGCCAGCGGTTGCATACCGAACGCCGACTTCTCCGGCGCCTGCTTGATCAGGTCGGGCAGCGCGGCGGCGAACGGCGTTCCGGCCGTCTGCTTCGTCAGGGCGGTGATGTACTCCGGGCTCAGGACCTTGCCGGTTTGCACCAGGCCGTTCGCCGCGTCATACGCGCTCTGCGCCTCGCGCAACTGTCGGTCGCGCGCCGCGGCGGCCCGGGCGGCCTCGGCTTCCGCGCGCTGGATGTTGCTGACCTTGAACCCCTCGATCTGGGTCATCAGCTGCACCTTGCGCTGGGGATCGAGGGACGAGAACTCGTCGGAGCTAAGTGCCTTCTCGACCGCGGCGAGAGACTTGTTGTCGCGCCGCGCCGTCACGATCATCTCGGACGCCTTGGTGAACCGGGTGTTCTCCTTCCAGCCCTGCTTTGCTTTGTCCAGGTCCTCACTGCTCAGCCCGCTGTAGGGGCCGAACTGGGCAACGGCGTCGTCAACCATCTTGTTGGCCGCGGCCGGGTCCTTCATGTACAGGCGCTGGGCGGCCTCGAAGGTTCCATTCAGCCCGCCGCGCACATCCGACTGGTCGCGCTGGGTCACCGCCTTGTCGATGCCACGACCGAAGCGGGCGGTCTGGATGTCGAAGTCCGCCTGTGCGTCGGTCGCGTACTTCGGCGGAACGCCCTTCAGCGACTCGGCGCGGAGTTCGTTGACGCGCGCGTTCCACAGGTCGCCGGCCTTGTCCTTTGGGATCTCGCCGGACTTCACCTTGTCCACGAACTCGTCGTGTGCGGCAGCCATGCTATCTCGGCCGGAATGCACGGCGCGCACGGTGGTGGCCCGGTCGGCCGCGTCGCGCGTGCGCTCGGCCTCGACACGGGCGCGCTCGTCTTCGGCGCGCTGCGTGCGCACCATGTCGGTGGCGATGCCGGTGACGGCCCGCGCAATGCCGGCCCCCATGCTGTCGGCCGTGGCATCCCGGCGGCGGTCGACGCGCGCGGGCTCAGCGACAACCTGGCCGAAGCCGTCTGCAGTTGGAATGCGAGCCATGGTCAGGCGCTCCCTTTCTTGCCCTTCCAACCGACCTGGTAGCCGGTGGAAAGAAGGTCACCAACGCCGTTCATCGCCGCGGCACGCGCGCCGTTGCCCTGGCCGTACAGCATCGAGGTGGACTTCCGGTCGCCCGAGAGCAGCGTCATCTGCTCGTCGAGGGCCCCGGCGCGCTCGATGTCGCTGGTGTTGATCTCGCTGAACTCGTCCAACTGCGTACCTGCGGCCGCAGTTGCAGCGCGCGCGGCCGCAACCTGCTTCCGCCTGGCGCGGGACACGTTCTCGGCCTGAGCCTTGTACATGTCCTTCTCGTTCGCGGCATCTTGGGCGTCCTGGTCGTCGCGCCGGTTTGCCGCGTCCACCTGCATGCCTGCTGACAACGCCGTACCGGCAAGCGCTGCAATCTCCAATCCGGTGCACATCGTCAAATCTCCATCAGGACGCCGAAGCGCCGAAATCCCAACCGCTCGTACAACCGGGCGGTCTGGTCGGTTTGCACCTCGGTGCTGACCCCGACCGTGATGAGCTTTGCGCCCAGGCCGCGCGCCCAGGCTGCATAGCACCGGACCAGACGGGCGGCCAACATCGATCCGCGGTGCTCTGGCTCCACGAACAGAGCGAGGTCGGACACCACGATGTCCGTGCTGCACCAGTGCTCGAAGCCGATGGCCACCATCACGCCTGTGATCTCACCGCCCGGACCCTCTCCCACCCAGAGGAATCCACCCTTGGATTCGAGAACCCCGGTCAGCGTCTGCTCGAGCTTTGCCGGCGAGAAGGTCAGTCGGCTGAAGCGCGGCGACTCGGCGTGCATCCTGGCCCCCAGCGCGAGCAGCGCAGGGATGTCGGTGGAGCATCCTTCGCGGATCATCCTGCGTTCACCGTGATGGTGCGGACAACGGACAGCACGGTCCATGGAAGCCCCTGGTCTTGAACCAGCTCGAGGTCGGTGCCTGAGTCGTCGTCCCACCCGAGTTCCGTCACGTCCTTCAGGCCGGTGAACTCCGCGGGCCCTTGGTCGAGGGTGTGGTCTGCGTCGAACTGCCGGAACTCCACCTCCGCGCCGTTGATCTTCAGCCCGATGGATTGGTGCAGGCGGACCTGCACGCGGCTCGTGCTCTTCGCCTGGCCGGTGCTCGTCCCGGTGCCGGTGCCCAGCTCAGGAGGAGGGAGGACCACACGCGCGGTGTAGGCCTTGCCGGCAACGACGGTGGTGGCCGCATCCGGCAGATTGATCACCCCGCCGGCCGTCACCGTGAACTCGCCGAGGAACACGTAGTCCGCCAGCACGTTCACCGCCTCGCCAGCCAGGTGCTCGAAGCCGAAGGCGGCGGTCTGCGGCACGCCATAGGTGATCTGCTTTCGCGAGTCGTAGAACCCGCGGAGGGTTCCGGTGCCAACCAGCCAGTTCAGCCGCTCGATGTAGCGCACGTCCGCGCCGTTGATGTTGCGCAGCACCACAGCGTCGGTGACGTCTGCATCTGCCGTTGGCACCGTGGAGAGCGACTCGACAACACCGTCCGTGCTGCCGCCGGCCCAGGCGATGGTGTTCTGCTCGCGGTTGTACGTGAAGGCCAGGAGGGCGCCGCTGTTCGTGCACACCCAGATCACGCTGTTGGGCTTGCGCTCGTAGCTGATCGCCTTGATGCCGTCAGCGATCAGGTGCTCGGAGAACACGGACACGTCCGTCGAGTCGTACCCGTCCACCTGCTGCGGGAACAGCGCGCGCAGCGCCTTGCCACCTCGCTCCACGAAGATGATCTCTTTGCCCACCGTCATGGGCCGGATGGGCGCGCAGCCCCATTCGCTCTGCGCGTTGATCTGCATGTTGGTCTGGGTGATGGGCTTCTCGATGCCCCCTTTCCCTTCCAGCTCGGCCCCGTAGCCCAGCATCACCAGCGTGCCGGCGCCGCACAGGAACTGCAGCGGGTTCACCTCGTCGGTGGCTGCCGCGGTCTTGTAGACGGCCGAGTCGTCATCGGTGCCCGGGGTAAAGTCGAAGTACAAGCCCGTCTTGGAACCCCACATCGACTGCGGATAGGTGGTCGTGTTGCCGAACCACAGGCGCTGCTGGTAGAACGCGCAGGTCTTCGGATACCCGCGCGTGGCCGACCAGACCTGACGCAACAGCGACCAGGCGTCAGCCGGCGCGGCGACAGCGCTGGACAGCTCGCGCACGATGACCCCGTTCTGCACGGTATCGGACACCCCGGAGGTGATGCGCACCAGGCCGCCATTGATCTCCACCAGGTTGTTGTCCTCGCTGCGCCATCCAGCCGCACCGAGCGTCAGCGTGATGGCCGCGCCAACCGGCGTCGCCGCGCTTGCGGTCAGGGTTGTGAACGGCGAGCCCAGCAGCGTCCAGACCGGCCCAAGGTTCACGGACGGAAAGCCGACGAGATCAAGGAACGTGGCCGTGACCGTTGCAGTCACCGACGTGCTGCTGCCGAACGCCGTGATCAGCGCGACACCACCGCCCCACGTGATCTCACGGCCCACATCGCTGGCCATGAAGAACGCGCCCGACGCGGTGATCGTCCGGCCAGCCCCGATGGCGCCGTTGGAGATGGTCATATTGACCGCGGCCTGGTGCCCAACTTCGCTCACGGGCGGCGGCTTCAGCGGCGCATCGTCGAGCACCCACCGGTTGTCGGCGAACCGGCGCAGGCGCCGCGGGAAGTAGGACCCGTGCGAGATGATCATCGTGTCCTCGCCCTGGGAGAAGTCCAGATCGAACACCTCGACGGCCGAGTACGGGGAAACGATCTCGTAGGGGACGTTCGGTGCCGACTCGATCACCTGCCCGGTGGCCTTGCGGAACCGGATGTAGAACTGGCCGAACTCCAGCTGGTACGCATCGGTGCGCGAGTACACGAACCCGATCAGACGCGCCTGAGAAACAGCGAACTTCGTCGGCGTCTGGTACTCAAGCGGCGGCCGAATGCGCACGCCGCCCTGCTTCTGCACCACCACGTTGGTGAGTTCCTTGGCGGACGAGTTGTACTTCTCGATGTCCACGCGGCCGGCGAGCAGGGGCGAAAACTCCCCCGCGGTGAAGTTCGTGGTGTTGACCTGAAGCTTTGGCATCAGCGGTACCCCACGTTGCCACGGACCTCAAGGAACGGGGAGTCCCCGAACTCATCGGGCGGGTTCTCCTGGCCGTCCAGGGCCTTGGCGATGCGCAGCGCGTCGCGGTACTCCTGCCCCTTCAACTGGGCGAGCGACGTGCTCTTGGTGATCGGGTAGGCCAGGTCGGCCGCCATTCGCATGACCATCACGTCGGTGAGGCTGGCGTCCCACACGCCCTCGGTCACGTCGGCCACGTACCGAAGCTTCAGACTGGTCTGGTTGGCGAGGATGCGGTTGCCCTCGAAGGCGTACTCATCCTTGCCGCAGTTGCCAACATCCAGCAGCCGCAGCCAGTCGCCCGGCTTGGTGAACCAGTTCGACCACTCGTAGGCCGGGGCGTCGGCCGCAGCCGCCAGGAGAACCCGCTTCACAGCGCAGTTCCAGACGTGGCACCGGAGCATCTGCCGCTTGGCGATGGGGTACAAGTTCGCGCAGATGGTCGCGCGCGTGGTCTGCTCGGTCAGGGACGCGATGGCCTTGTCACCCACCAGGATCAGTGCCCGCGAACAGATCTCGACATCGGTTGCCATCTCATCTCCAACAAAAAAGGCGGAGCCAACCGGCCCCGCCTTCAGTACTTCACTGGGCCGCGATCAGGCCGGGATGTACGGCACTTCCACCCGGATGGCCTGGTTGGCGGGGACTGCCGCGCCGGCCACCGTGCCGTAGATCTCGAGGTCCGAGGGCAGCACGTAGCGCTGGCCGGCGGTGAGCTTCGTGCCGGTGTTTGCCTGGATGGTCTGGGCCGCGTTGATCGCGGTGGCAGCCAGGATCGCGGTTGCATCGACGGCCACCTTCGTCACCGGGTCGCGCAGGCCGATGGCCAGCGTGCTCGATGCGGTGCCGGCGCCGTTGCTCAGCGTGGGCGGGCACAGCAGCCGGTCGCCCTTCTTCAGGATGATCCCGAAGCCGATGGTGTCGGCGATTGCGGCGCCGGTGTGGACCAGCGGCATCTCGCAGACGGCCATGAACGAACGCGCTTGCGTGTCGAACATGACCTTGCGGTTCGCCGCCAGTTCGGTGGGCAGACGCCCGAGGATTTCAGCCATGGTTCATTGCTCCTGGTGTGTGGTTCAGAGGAAGGCGATCTCGACGACCTTCTTCTCGTCCTGGCGGGCAGCGCCGTACGAGGCACCCATCGACACCTGCCACGCGTCCTTCTTGTCCGCGCGCTGCACGACGTTGCCTTCCTCGTAGCCCTTGCCGAAGTGGATGCCCGACTTGGCGTAGGCGATGGTGAAGTAGTCGGTGCCGACCTTGGAGATGCCGTTGTAGGGCACCCACTTGAAGCCCATCCAGTTGCCGGACACGTCGCCTTCCTGCAGCATCTTCACGGCGAGGAAGTCGGCCGACGTGAGCGTGGTGTCGCTCAGGATGTCTTCCAGCATCTCGTCGTTGTAGAGGATGTACAGCTCTTCGCCGGCGTACTTGTCGGCCTCGTTGCGGCGGAAGATCTTGCGCGTGGCGATCAGCTTCGCCTTCGTGAAGGCGGTGCCACCCACGGCGACCTTCTGCGTCGCCGGCAGGGCGATGGACGAGCCGTCCTTCATCGTGACCGTGGCGCGGGCGGCCTGGTAGATGATGTCGTCGATGCGGCGGTTCTTGCGCGACATCATGTTGCGCATGTAGTCGCCACCGGTCACGGGGTTGACCAGCATCTTCGGGATGTCGTTGCGGTCGAGCAGCGTGGCCCGGTAGAAGTCGCGCATCAGAGCGATGCGAGCCGTCTGGGTTTCGAGCGACAGTTCCGTGTCGCCGTGGCGCACGGTGTTCTCGTCGAGCAGCCCGCCGTCGTCGGCCAGGTTGTTGACGGTGAACGATTCACCGGTGACCGCACCACGATCGAACACGGTGCCTGCGAGGCGGGATTCCTTTTGGCTCGCTTCGACGCGAATGGCGGTATCCCATTGCGTCACGAACCAGTTGGGGATTTGGGACATTCTGAACTCCGAAAGGTTGAGGGTTCAGCCTTGGTTCAGGTTGTCCTTTCGGGCCTGCGCTACGGATGCTGCGACCGGCTTGTCACGTCGTGCACCTCGGGCATTTCCGGTTGTCCGCTTGCCACGGCGGGCCGTTGATTGGCTCGCAGTTTCAAGCGGACGTTCATCACAATCCCGCTCAAATCAGTTGGGGGTGACGCGCTGTGCAGCGGCCTGCACGCGCCGGCTGATCGCGGCGTGGTCGGCGTGCTTCGTGTCCCGATAGGCGGGGTGCTGCATCAGCTGCTCCATCGTCTCTGGGCCGCCGGTGCCGCCGTCAGCGTTCTGCGGCGCGCGGTCCTCGCGCATCTCCTGGCCGAGTGAGGCAGCGAACCGCAGGAAGTCGGGGTCGCGGCCGAACTTGGCGTGCAGGTTCTGCTGGATGTCCTGGGGCGCGTTCGCAATGGCGCGCGCGGCGTTGTTCACCTGCGCTTCAAAGACGGCCGGGGACTGCCACACCTTGGACAGTTCCGTCCGTGCTTCGGCGGCAGAGAGCTTGGCCGCAGCGTCGAACAGCTCGGGCACCACCTTGCAGTACTCAGCCATGACCATTTCGTACTGCGCCTGTGACATGCCAGCCTTGTGGGCGCTCTCGCGAAAGCTGGCAGACAGTGCGTCGTCAAACTTCAGGTCACCGAGTTCCGCCGGGGGCGTGAAGCTGTAGTCGGAGGCCGTCGCTGGCGCGCCGGCGCCGCGGGTCTTCTCGAGGTGCTTGTACGAATCGCTGAGCTTCTGGCTCGATGCGGCCAGGTCCACCTTGCCGTCCGCGCCGTTGACGCGGAACTTGTCCGGCAACCAGCCCATCTCCGTGACCGGAGCATTCGGATCTGCCGGCGGCGTGGAGCCCGGCGGCGGAAGCAGCGATTCGGTGTCGGCGGCCGGAGCTGGCGCAGGCGCAGTAACAGGCGCGGCGGCAACAGCGGGCGCCGCCACCGGTGCGGGAGCGGCAGCCGTGGAGGCGGCCACCTCCAGGCCCTCCATCAGGCGGAAGCGGTTACGAGGCATCATGTTCAGGTCCTTCCATGGGAGTGAGGTCAGGGACACCGTGGGCCGCGTTGATCTGGCGGACGATGTACTCGACAACCTCGCGCTGGTGGGTCTGGACGAAGCAGCGCACCATGCCCTCCTGCGAGAAGTCGTGCGGGTTTGGCTTGCGGACGAAGCGGGCCTGCAGGTCGAGCAGCAACGCCTCGCCCCGCTTGTCGTCCTCGAAGATCGCCTTGTAGAGGCCGGCCAAGTGCGCGCGCTTGCGCTGCTCGTCGCGGTCCTCGTCAGTCACAGCTGAACTTCCTGCTGCTCTGCATTCACGGTGGCCGTCATCGACATCGTGGTTCCTTACGCCGCGGCCATGTTCTTGGCCACCGCTTCCTGTTGCACCATCGCGCTCTGCTGCTGCATGGCCTGCTCTTGCTGCGCCTGGGCTGCCTTGTTCTTCGCGTCGCGCACCACCTGGGTGGCCTTGGCGTCACGGATGAGCTTGCCCGGCACGCCGAGGAGCGGGCCACGCATGCGGGCCGCTTCTTCCAGGTCGTACACGTCCATCACGGACGGGTCGGCTTGGGCCTCCATGAACAGCGTCTGCTCGTACCGGTCCATGGCGTCCACATCACCCAACTTCTGCGCCCGGGCCAGCGGCGACAGGTAGCGGATGTTGAAGTTGCGGTTCGACAGCGAAGCGGGCGGCTTGCCGACCAGGGAGAAGCCGTTCGCGATGTTGGCGCGCCACATGATCCCGAAGGCACGCTCAATCAGGGCCTGCAGGAACTCGGACTGGAAGCGGCCGAACATCGGGCCCAGCATCGCGCGCAGAGCCTGCACCCGGACCGACCACTCGTAGGCGGTCTTCACCGGGCCGTCAGCCGGCGGCAACTGGTCCGCGAGGAGGATCTTGCGGATGCTCGAGCGGAGATCTTCCACCGTCAGCATGCCCGCGTTGACGTCCGAACGCGTGACGAGCGGCTTCATGCTGTCCACGCTGTTGGCGACGATGATTTTGCGCGGCCCGAGCTTGATGTTGCGCACGTTCAGCACGCCGTCGTCCTCGGCGATCATCGGCGGCGCGATGGCCGTCTCGGCACCCATGAGCGTCCATTTCTTGGCCTCGTTCAGGGTCAGCACATCCGGCAGCGCGTCCGACATCGGGCCGGTCGCGTAGGCCGAACCCGGCAGGCGCATCCAGCGGGGCACCATGCACGGGAATTCGTTGAAGCCCGACTCGCGCAGCAATGTGCCGCTCTGCTCCTCGATGTGGCACGAGGAGAACGGCATGTTCTTCGCCGTCTTCCCGTTCACGTCGTACAGGGCGCGCGGCTCGATGGCATGGACGATGCACACCTTGTCGTCGTATTGCTTGGCGTCGAACTTCGTGCGGGTGGCGTCGCTCACCTTGTCGCGCCCGTAGATGGACACGCACTGGCTGACCGTGTAGCTGAACCGGCGGTACACGGTGTCGACCAGGCCGCCGCTGCGCGAGCTGGCGACGCAGCACTCGCCCACCGGCCACGCCTCGAAGTAGTACCCGCCGCCCTCTTTCTCGTCCAGGAACAGGACGAACCAGCCGGCCACAAACTCGTCGATCATGCCGTCGCAGGCCTCGGCGTCGAAGTTCGATGCGTGGATGTTCTCCCACATGAACTGCGCCGCGCCGTCAAGCCAGCGGCGCTCCTCGTCCGACTCGTCACCCACGTCCAGACCGAACCACAGCGCGTTCGCTGGGACCATGGCGCCCATGAGGGTGGCGACACCGGTCTTCACGCTGTCGGGTGCCGTGCTGTCGTAGATGCGAGCCTTCTGCTGCTGGGCGTCGGTGGCCGAGATGATCTCGGTTTGCAGGCCCGAGCCGCGCGTCGGGTACGTCATGCGGTAGCAGTCGGCCCACACCGGCAGGTGCAGCTGCTTGGCCGCCATGAGTTGCGACCAACGCTTCTTGACGCGCTCGGCTTCGGACGTGGCTTCAGCGGTCATCAGACCCCCAGGGTCGCCCGGCCTGAGCCGGAGGCAGCCGCACCACCGCCGGTGATCAGGCTGTTCTCGCGCTGTGCCTTGCGCTGGAATGCGATGCGCGCATTGGCCTGCGTGGCGGCCGATGCGGCGGCGGCGGCGCGCTCGGCCTCGGGATCGATGGGCACCTTCTTCTCGGGGAGGACGCCCTTGTCGCGCGCACCCTCCACGATGTCGGAGTTGGTCTTGCGCGTCGCGTACAGCGCCGTGGACAGGCCGCCAGTGCCAAGCCCGTCCTTCTTCAGCGCACCCTTCAACGATCCCGGATCACCACCACACATGACGTTCTCCTCAGCGCAGAGCGTTCGGCAGGCCGGCAGGCTGCGGGTACGCGTGCGGCACCACGAAGCCTTGCTTGGTCAGCACTTCCTTGTTGATCGAGAAGGCGTCCACCTCGGACTGGTCGGGGAGTTCGGTGTTTCGCGGCGCAACCGTCTCGGCGCGACTGCGGACAGCCATTGCCTGGGCCACACCCTTTGCGATCTCGGCGGCGATGAACGCGGCCAGGTCGGGGGCCACAGCTGGCTGTGCGCGCTCGGGCTCGACCACATCGGGGGATGCTTGCGTGTCGCCGCCGGCCAGCAGGTCCACCTCGAACGCCTCGTTCTGGGCGTCCAGGTCGGCCCGCGTCGCCTTGGGTTCGTCACCCTCCGGCTGGGCTGCGCCCGGGGTGCGGACGGCTTGGAATCGGGAGGTGTTGGGCTTCGACATGCGGGGCTCCGTGGGGCTGATGACGCGCGAGTGTCAAACCGCGCAGCCCCACGTTCCCGCTCAAATCACGGCCGGTTGATCGACGGGCGCTCCAGCGGCACATCGCTCAGCGGCTTGTCCATGGTTTCGCACCACAGTTCTAGCAGGGTGCTCCCGTCGTCGAAGCGCGGCTCGGCGCCCGGCGAGTCTTTCAGGTGCTTCACCCAACCCTGGGACAGGCCGAGAAGGTCAGCAATGTTCCGTTGCGGGTATCCGTTGCGCTCCAGGTTCACGATGACCCGGAACCAGTCCACACGCGGGCCTCGCCTTCGTGGGCGCATCACCTTGGCCTGGCGCTCTGGCGCGGCCTGCTGCAGCGTCATTTCCTCGGTCACGACTTCTCCTTCAG
>JAULBY010041221.1:0-13414 GCA_032358315.1 Ophiocytium majus
CCGCAGCGTCGCACGCGCACTCGCCACGCTGTCTGACAGCCGCCCCGAGCTGCGCGGCCCCGGGCTCAGCGACGCCGCCATGGCCCGCTTCGGGGACGTGGCGGGCAGCGGCGGCGGCGCCGGCACAGGGGACCGCAGGCTTGCGGCGGCGGTGGCCGCTGATGCGCGGGGGGTGACTGGCGCCTCCGCTGCTGCTGGCGGCGGCGCGCGGTAGGAGGGCCCTAGCACGCGGCGCAGGGCTGCTTGCAGGGCGGCGTAGGTGACGGCGGCTGCGCGCGCGCGAAGGGCGGCCGCGCGCCGCAGCCCGCTCCTGACCGCTGTTGCCGTGCATGCCTCGGCTGCGAGGCGTTCAGGGGGCGCTGCCGCTTCGCCGTCTCTATCGCTGCCCCCCGCGGCCGGTTCTGCCATGGGCGCTCGCAGCTGCTGCTCAGCACCTGGCGCTGCCGCCACCGGGTCTGCCCACTGTTTTACAGGTGCGGCGGCGGCTGTGGTGTTTTGCCACCCCGGGCTCAGCTCAGGACTGCTGGCAGGCGGTGTGCCGCTGCTCACCTGCTGCTGAGCACCGCCGTCCTGCTGCTGCTGAGCATGCCAATGCTCATGGTCGGTGCCCACCGCCGAATCCGCTGCCGCATCGCCATGCGCGGCCTCCCAGCCCAGCCCCTCTTCCAGCCGCAGGTGCTCCCGCAACGACCTCCGCTGCTGCTGCCCCTGCTGCTGCTGAGCACCTGCCAAGACCGCCGTTGGCGTAACTGACGATTCACCACCATAAACACCACTCGCCCGCCCCCCCTCACTCACAAGACCCCCCCGGCCGCCGCTGCTCAGCAGCAGCTCCTCCTGCGCGCCAGCGCCGCCCCGCAAGCTGCTGAGCACACGCGCGTCCGCGCTGTGCGGGCTGCTCAGCGCACCGCCGCCTTCCACGCCGCGCAAGCTGCTCAGCAGAGGAGAGCGCAGGGGGGAGCGCGGGGGGCTGCGCCGCACAGCGGGCCGCGGCCACCGCGGCGCCGCCAGGTCATACCTGCGCGGCATGGGGGTGGGGTTGGAGGGAGCGGTAAGCGGCGGCGCGCTGATGACGCGGCCGCAGAACCGGAAGGCGCCGCCGTCGCTGGTGTAGCCGCCGTAACTGTTGAGGCTGGCGCCGGCGAGGCTGCTGCACGCGGCGGTGAAGGCGGCGCCCGCTGCGCTGGGGGCGGCGGGGGCGCTACTGGCTGCCGCGGGGGCGGCTGTGGCGCCGCGGCTTCCGGCGCTGAGCAGCTTTGAGGGCGAATGGGCGGAGGCGGAGGGCGCTGTGGCAGCGGTGTTGGCGGCGGCTGTGCCAATGGGGGGCAGGTGGTTTGGTGGCGGCAGGCGCTCTGGGTGCAGGTACCCGACAGCGGCAGCAGCATCCGGTTCCGCGGTGCCGGGACCGGCTCGGGGCCTCTTGAGCCGTTTGAGGGCGCCGCTGGCGATGTCTGCGTACGGGCTTGTGTGTCCGTACAGTGAGAGCCAGGTCTCATTGAGTTGCTGGTGGCGAGCTGATGCGGCTGGGAGTGACGGGGAGGTTACCCTGGGCGGGGCAACGCCCGACGCCTCGGCTGCCTTTCGGATTGCCCCGTCTCTTGACTTTTGCAGCAGGCGTCGCGCCTGCGCCAGCGCGCTCTCCCTGCTGAACAAAGGTGGCGGCGACTCCACCAGTGGCTCCTGCTCCTGCTCTCCCTGCTGCTGCTGCTGCTGGTGGTGCTGGTGCTGGTGATCATGTTGGCGTTGCTGCTGCAAATGTCGCGGCTGCTGCAACAGTCGATGCGGGGGCTTCACGTGCCTGGGGCGAGGCGGAGGGGGGCCCTTGGGGCTGGCCGTGTGTATATGGGGCAGCCCAATGGGTGACACGTCCCTCTTCCTCTGCCGGGCAGCCATGGGCGAGCCTGTGTGTCGGCGCCGCGATGGCGAAGGCGACGCTTCTGAAAGTGGCGGTGCGAGAGCAGCAGCCGGGGTCTTCGATGCGGGAGGCATGGCCGCTGCTGGGGCAGGAGCGCCCAGGCAGCGCAGATTCTGCGCCCGCCTGAAACTCCGCCACCCGCCTGCCCCTGCCCCACCACCGTGTGTGCTGTCAGAAAGGCTCAGCTGTGTCACTGCAACCCGGAAACGACCTTTCTGCAACAGTCTATACACGTGCGCACCATCCATGCGCACGTGCACACGCCCACACCGCACATCACCACACACACACACTTGCGTGAGCCTGAGCCAGGTGCTCTCGAGAGCTGCGAAGCGAGAGCAAGGCTGTGGCCGGAGCGGGCAAGCCCAGGGCAGGAGCAGGAGCACGGGCAGGAGCGCTCAGGGAGTCAGACGAGCA
Source organism: Ophiocytium majus (assembly GCA_032358315.1). Taxonomy (NCBI): domain Eukaryota; class Xanthophyceae; order Mischococcales; family Ophiocytiaceae; genus Ophiocytium; species Ophiocytium majus. Next base: position 2,333 of record JAULBY010041221.1, read on the forward strand.
GCAGCGGCACCAAGCACAAGGCGCGATTGTTCCAACGGAACATGTCTGCGACAAGCCGCACCAGCGTCAGTGGGCACCAGACCTTCATTGATGCCCTGGCATACGCTCGGTGAGTCCGCTAGTCCTGCCTAAGCTGTGGGCACTTCTGAGCAGGTGTGAGCAACACGGAGGCACTCTGTTCGCATGTGTTGTTGTACCAGCAATGCAACTCCTGCAGCCGCAGTGCTCAGCAGCATCCGAAGCAGCAGCTGATGGAGTGTTGTGGATATGAAAACTCATTTAGGAGCGATAAACTTTAAGTCTCCCCACCGGTAGGGGCCGTCACCCTGGGCGGTATATATATGCCTTTTGCAGTACGCGGCTCGCAGCACCAGTTGCTTATTTTCTTCTGGGCAAGAAGTGGATGTCAGAGCAGATGCGCACCTAGCGAAACCATGAAAGACACTCGCCTTTACATCGGAAAGCGCATCCATGCTCAGTAGGCGGTCCCAATTGATTTTGCCCAATTCTTGATTTTTGCCCTGCAAGAAAAACACACAATCCCTTTTTTTCCTGTTGCGCCCCCCTATGTCATTTTCGGACTGTCTGATATTACATGTAATACACTGGAGTATGTACAAGCAGCGTGTACATGTATGCCGCTACCCATGTATCAGCAGCACGTCTGAAACGATGTCGCTACAGTAGGTACGTCCCTGGGACATGAGACTACAATCTGCCACTAGTGCTGTAGCAACATGTGATAGGCTTGCATCAAAGCGCATGTATATGCTGAGCGTCGCCATCTTGTGGGCTGGCGACAGGCGGCAGCATGCTGGGTCATGCTTTTTTGCAGTCGCGCACGCCTTGTGCACAAGGGTTTCCGCGCCCTCAGCGGAGAGTAGAACACAAGCACTGTTACGTTACAGCTGCCGCCAACACAGCGCGATACCATGCTGCTGAGCACAGCCGCACAGTGTACTGCTGCGTACGCTGCAACTGCTCAGCAGCTGCTGCCAGCACTGCCCCATTGTGCTGCTGACCACAGTGCTAGCATCTGCTCTGGCCAACACAGCCCTTTGATGTCCCTTCTAGCCTGAAATTTGCAGTCACAGACGGCTCTTGTTCTGGCACACACACACGGTGGCCTGCCAAGTGAGACTGTGTTCATACAAATCATTTGCAAACCCGGGTATTTTTCCGTATGTTTTCCACACCTAGGCTGGATTGCTGACAAAACCAGAAATGATTTTTCTGGCCGCTACTCTTGTTTTTCACAAGCATGATGTGCATTTACATCAACATCCAGTTAAATAGGTGTGTGGCACATTTAAGCACTTGATACAGGCAGTTAGCTGCTGCAGCAACAAGTGCAGTGGTGCGTCCTTGTTCCCGCAACTGAGCTACGGTGTCTGGCACGGTTTGTCACAGCTGTACAGCACCCCATGGTCTAGGCTGTTTTCCGTTGCAGGCTGCATGCCCAGCGTGTGTCACTGAGACGGGTGGTGGCCGTGTGTATCTTTACTAACTGCACGTACTGTGACAAACGTGCACCTAAAAACACGCAGTTTGCCACGTAAAATAATATTGCAAGCATACGGGCATTCAACAGGCTCACAATCTTATTGAACACCATGTCCAACCCGTAATACCTCAGTTTTTTGGAAGGACATTCGACTTGCCTTGTACTTCGAAGTACAACTTCGACGAAGGTATAAATCTAGCTGCTATAGGGATCATTGTTGCTACCTCTGATTGGTGCTCTTTCCTAAAGCTCTTGGTTAAAACCCCTACACGCCCCTGCCTGCACACATAATTGCCCCCCCCTCCCACAGTCGCTACATGCTAACGCTGGCGCTGGACGTGGCGCTCCTGCTCAGCGCAAACCGCTACCTCGCGGCGCGCTCCCCAGACCCCCCCCCCCCCGAGTACCGTTCCGCGCTCTACGGAACCGCGCTCGCAGCGCTGGTCTTTGCGCTCGTGGCGGCCATGGTCCACCGCGCCTGCCGCGACACCACCACCGGCGGCGAGCTGGCGATCGCCATAAACTGGCACGACCTCTTCCGTGCCACGCACACGGGCCGCATCATCAGCGCGGTGCTGACGATGGTGGCGGCCATGCGCATGCGCGACGCGTGGCTCGCGGCGCCGCGCGGGGGGGCCCTGACTACCGTGCTCACGGGAGCGGTCCTCGGCGCAATCGCGAGCACGGCGGCGCTCACCCACTGGCACGCGCGCGCGCGCGCCGTGTACATGGAGGTGGGGCGGCTGCGGCGCGTGGCCAAGGGAAAGCGGCAGACGTGGCACTAGCCGCGGGCGTGCTGCTGCCGGCTGCTGAGCACACGCGCCAGGGGCCTGGTGATTGCTGCTGAGCACATCAGTAGGGGGGTTGCTCAGCGGCGGCGCGCGAGGCTGCGGCGCGTGGCCAGGGGCGGCAGTGGCGCTAGCCGCTGGCGTGCTGCTGCTGCTGAGCACACGTGCCAGGGGCCTGGGGTTGCTGCTGAGCACAGCGGTTGGGGGATTGCTCAGCGGTGGCGCGGAAGGCTGCGGCGCGTGGCCAAGGGAAAGCGGCAGACGTGGCGCCGGCAGCCGGCGTGCTGCCGCTGCTGCTGAGCACACGTGCCAGGGGCCTGGGGGTTACTGCTGAGCACAGCAACTGGGGCGCTGCTCAGCGGTGGCGCGGCCGTGCGCAGGGCCTGCTGAGCAAGGAAGCTCGGAAGGGAGGGCGGCTCGTGCTCAGCACAGCAGCGGCAGCGGAAGGAGTACCTGGGAACCGCTGCGGCCGGCGTCTGCTCCGGGCTGCCATAGGCCCCGCCCAGCGGTGTACACGTGCTCAGCAGGCTGCTTAGCGGCTGGGCACAAACAGCATCAGCAGGCCGAGGCACACTGTCAAGTGCTGTCTGCGGGCGTGGCGGCGGCCCCGTGCCACTGCCGCTGTCCCTGCTGCCGGGCACACACATGGCGGCGGCGGCAGCAGGCCTGGGAGCAATGCTGGCAGCTATTGCGCATGCGGGGTGGCGGCAGCTGTGGATCGCTAGTCCGGCACTGCTGCTGCTGAGTGCTGAAGCTGCAGAGTGCGGTGTGGTGGCAGCACTGCCGCCGCTGCTGCTGCGCAGGGTGGCAGTCAAAACGCTGGCGCCACCAGTGCTGCCAGCTGCAGCAGCGCCGCAGCAGCGGCAGCGTGGCACCGGCGCAGCGCCGCAGCAGCGGCACGGCAGCGCACCAGCAACATGTTGCCTCCAGATGCCACTGCAGCTGCTATACAGTGTTGGTAGCTGTTGCACATTGTGTGGCGGCAATGGCAGCCACCAGCCATTTCCGGCAGCAGCAGGCACTGCTGATCGGGGCCGTCGCTGCGGCAATTGTGCGGTACTTCAACTACAGCTGCCACTTGAAGTTGAAGTAGCAGCAAGGGCGGCCATGGCGGCGCCATTGCTGAACTTCACGCATATGCAGGCACACATTCCTGCACAGCACAATGTGCTGCCCCGCAGCATGGCAGACTGCACAACTGCTGCTGCTGCTGCTGCTGAGCATGCATAGGCGGTGGTGACCTTTTTAAAAGGTTTTGCTTGCACGGGTGGGACGAGTTCACAGCCCACTTCCCGTGACTGTCGCGTTTCCACAACACAATACACATGTTTACTACGTAGTACTATTGATTCGAGTCAGGTTTGATTTGCCGCTTGCCCCAGAGTGTTTGCCACAGCATTGGTTGCATATGACGTTCTATGGCATTGCCGCCTGCCAGTTCTGGCCATACACTGCACCACGTGTTCGGCAGACACACTATCGGTTTCACGGCGGTGCGCACACATTACCTTGCCCTGTCCTGCTCTTGAGGTCATGTGGCTTAGTGATTGTGCTGGCGTGGGTGCGTAGTAGTACACGTGTGCAAACATGAAGCCCGCAGGTGCCATTGCCATCAGCTGCCTGGCAACTTCAACTTCACATTGGAAGTGCACATCCCAGGGGCCCATCTGCCAGCACGACTGCCGCAAGACACTGCACATGCACACGCGCGAGGATGACCGAGTGCCACCTATCTTTTTTTGCATTTGTTTTGCCACGCGGCGCGTGGTACACCAGTGCCGCGCTGTGCATCTGCGCTTAATCAGGCGTTTGCGTGCCCCTGTTGTGGCGGGCCGGGGTCTTACCTAAAAGCAACATGGAAGAGGCCACTTCCATCAGGCAAGCAGCAGGGCAGGCACAGTGTGTGCGCGGAGGTCAGGGGCAGCAGAGGCAAGCAATTTGAATTGATGGTGTCCACCACCGACCAGCGGTAAACAGCAGGCTTGCCTGACGCATTGCCAGTGCATGTACTTCTGAAGTACCGGTACATGTTATGTTTATGTACAGGTATCCTAAAAGCCGGGCATGGCCGTACCAATTGGAAGTTCTGCTGACGGAAACCTAATCTTGTCAGTGAGTCCGACTCGCTCAGTGCACCATGGTGCTCCCGGAGGGCCTCACTTCAGTGCAAAAGCGCGTCCTAACCTGCAGGTACCTGCTGAACCCATTCAACGACTCGGAACTTCAACAATAAGTTACAGCGCACCGCGGTGTACACTGTGGCATCGGCCACACGGAGTTCCAATGCGGTGCAGTGCTGTACATCCGTGTCCGCCTGTCAGAATATCAAGCCAGCATACCGTACGAGGTAGGGACTCCAGACGGTGGTATATCCTACATAGTATCATAATGGCGGGCCGGCCTGCCTACTCGGACTCCCTGCTCGCCTCTCATTGTGGTCCGGTGGTGGTGGTGGTGGCCGTATGCACATGTGTGACACTGTCATGGTATGTGCCCGTGCGTTACCACTGTCACAGCATGTGCCCGTGTGTTATTGTGCACCATGGTTAACCATGATCATGTGGGGTATACCAACGTGCGGTGCCCAGTGTGCACTGCTGAAACTGATCATGTGCGTCCATAGCCGACTCGCTCAGACACCCGAAATCCCACCCGCGCGTGCACTGCAATGGGCCGCACCCTCAGGCTCGCACTTGCGCGGCGGACCGCCCCCGTTTTTGCATTGGGCAGGCGACCGCTCTTTCAAGGTGCCTTGGCCTACTCTCACATGACATCTTACGCGTGTCACACTTGGGTTAGGTTCACATCCCCGCGTGCCCACTGCAGCGAGTCTAGGCCACGACCCGACTCTGCTTGTATACCATATACTCTGAAGTATAACCATATTTGTTTCCCTGCCGCTGCAATCGCAGCCGGTGCACGCGCGTCCACCGCGTCCACCGCCCGCGCGTCCACTACAGCACCTCCAGTTGACCATCGCGCGCGATGCAAGGTTCACTGCAAAGGCAGTCCGACGGCAGTCCGGTTGCGGGCTCGCCAGGCGCGGGGCGAAGCGGGGCGCTTCATGGCATGGACATCATGACCACCAGCAGCAGCAGGTGTGCCCTCTTGCAGCTGCACCAACTTGATGACCCCAGCCAGCCAGATCAGGAACGATCTCGCGGGCGAACCGAGGGTCTTTGACTGGCGCGCGGGAGGGGGCACGTGCACCGTGTGTACCGTGCGTGTGGACCACAAGCACAGGAGGCACTTCAACGGCTTTTCCCATCTCCCTACATATAGGCTGCGCCACCGTCGGCTCTAGCAGCAGCAGAATTTCCCAGCAAGCCGCCAGCAGCGATAATCATTCCCGGAACCGCAGGCCATTTCTTCTTCAAGCCCGCGCTGGGTGTGCAGGAGCAGCAGCGTGACTGTGGCACACACACTCTGTGGCGACAGCACACACACCGCAGGGCGGCAACCGCAGTGGCGACTGACAGCTCAACCACCATGCCTGTCACCTTCACAGTGGCGGCACACGCTGCGGAGGCTGTGGACCTCGGCATCAGCAAGCACCGCGAGGAGGGCGAGGCTGAGCCCGGGCGCCTGGCAGGCTCAGACACTTGCGACAGCAGCGCCTACATACCAAGGACGAATGGCTTCGTCAACACCATCGTTCATGCTTACAACCAGCACCACCACCTGACTCTGCGGCCTGAAGATGTGTGGGGGGCGATCATGGTGCAGTTCAGCTTCTACGTGAACGCCAACGCGGAGGCCCTGCGGAACAGGTGGGCTCCGGCATGATGGGAAACTGCGGTGCAGGTGGTGGGTGGCACCAAGCCGCGGGGTGAATCAGCATAGAATGGCCTAGGCAGTAGCACGGGAAGTGGCTCTTGCTGTCGGCACACTACTTGGTAACGACGTGCCAGTCAGCCAGGGTCACCGTGCCAGTCAGCCAGTATGCCATCGGAGCGGGCACTGCCTGGCAGGCAACACCCAGTGGAACACGTGGCACGCCGTGCGCCATGGACTGCAGTGCCGCACAGAGGTGCACTGTTGGGTGCACAGTATGCTCGAGTGGGCAGCTGAGTAACTGCTGGAAGCAATAGTGACAAGTGGGGGGCAGCTGAGTTTGAGTTCAGACCTACTTCTGACTCATTCGGAATCAGGATATCTATGTGAAAACTCATCTAGGAGCGATAACTCTAGCCTAAGCCTGAGGTCTCCCCACCGGTAGGGGCCGTATATATATACATACTTGAAGTATGTGTATACTTCTGAAGTATTCGAAGGGGTACTTATTAATAGACACTAGTTGACCTGTCAGTTGTAGTAATCACTACGGTAGCATAGTACTTGAAGTATGTACTACTACATTGCGTCAGTAGAGCTCTGCAGCCAGGGCATGCTACAGCAGCACAAAGTGTGGTCCAGAAGCATTTCCACGAGATTGCAGTGTCACAGTGCGGCACATTGCTCCTCTCGTCTGGTGCCAAGTGTCCTAGTCAAGCTTAAAAGTTTGTAAATACTTCTGATTCAGAAGTAAGTCAGTTTTGCACCACCATTAACTTTCGCCAAGGCTCAGGGTCACCGTGGCTGACATGTTTGATTGTACTACCCCCAATGCCATTGGATGCGCCTGCACGTTCTTCACTGCGGCAGCCATGAAACCTGAACACTGCCCCATCATGGTAACCCTCGTGTTACTCACACAATGTCATGTCACACGCTGGTCGTCAAGTAACTGTGCCTGACAATGCACGGCTGCTGCTGCTGCTGCTGCAACCCGGTGCAGGTTCGTGGATTTCGAAGGCAAAAAGAAGCTGACAGTGGAAACGTTTGGCTGCCTGTTTTCAGTTGACTACGGTGCAGTTGCTCAGATGATGACTGAGCAGATCGTCCTCAACATCAAGGATCCCAGCGTGCGCGAGTGGGTGCTGCCGGACTTTTCAACCACCACATGGTCCGACAAGGTGAGTAGTATGTCCTGAGAAAAGCCTGATTGATTAATTCTGTCACGAATTTGAAATCAAAAATCTAATCAGACACATTTACGGTTGTCAGATGTCAGTGAGCCGTGGCTGCACCAGGCACAGCCGCCGGCGGGGATGCAAGAAACTGTGGGGCAGAAGGCCAACCCAGCTAAAATTTCACCCCGTTTAGTAATTACTCAAGTTAAACGAGTTCGAGCGCATACTGCTAGTAGCTGACCTACAGCTGCAGCACCAACTTGAAACCAGATGCAGCGTACAACTTGAATTTACTAAACTAATAGCTGTGTCATATGACATTCGATGCCACTGGCACTTAAAGATTGCATGCTGCAGTCTGTTACTGTACCGGTAGCGCCGCCAGCTGTGGCCATCAGTTTTACACTGATTCTGCTCATTGACAAAGGTTGACACTGGGTTTCAGTCATCATGATGTCTGCCTTCGTCATGATCAAATCTAATAAAAGAATGCAAAATTGCCCCCTCTCCCTCTGCACCTGCGAACCCCGCTGGCAGGTGGTGGGCTCCGTGGTGCTCATGGCGTCCATGCAGAAGTACTTCGAGTACCACTGCTTCATCTGTTGCGGGCTACCCTCAGTCACCCTTCTGGGCACGCTCCAGGACTGGGAAGCCGTGGCTGCACGCGCCGACCGCCTGCTCGAGTTTGACTGCGGCGACGGCCATCTCAAGGCCTGGCACGCATTGCTCGCGCCAGTCCTGGCCCAGTTTGTGGCCGCCGCGCGTGGCGAGGCCGACGTGAGCTTCTGGGGGCGCGTGTGCCACTATGAGGAGCAGGGCTCTGGTCCCACGTACCTTAGCGGCTGGGTCACGGTGTTCACTGTGTTCAACTCGGAAGGTGCGGGCTCTTGTTTATACTGGAGTTACTGTAATCATCTACTTTTAATGCTTGTGCACTAAGTGTAAGCATGCTGCGAGCGCAGCGAGTAACCTGCGGTAAAATCAAGTGGAATCACTGTCACAGTGGCACACAACTGAATGCCTGTAATACAGTGTCACTATGTACTTCTGAAGTATAAATGTACTTCAAGTGTGTACTATCTGCCTCCAAGTTGGTATATCATACTACTTGTTTACACATGTAAGAATCTGTAGATGTATCTGATTTAGACCTCTTCGTTGAGGCTACTCAGCTCGCAGATAGGTGTGTGTTACAGCTATTACTGTCAATGTGCCGCTGACCATGATGATCATGGCATCCTGCCATTGTACAACGTGAAGTTAACATTCAATTTGTCTGCTGAAGAATATGCAATTTAGAACTGTTACAATGCTTGTTCGGTCGGCTCGCACATAGGTATGTCACACCGTATGTGTTACAACAGTGACTGTCACTGTGCCGCTGACCATGATGATCACGGCATCCTGCAACTTCTAAGCTAACATCGCAGCAGCTGACAGTGCGAGGGTGCCGTGGTCAGGCTGCTACTAACGCCACAACTTACCAATGGTAAGAAATTCAGAGCCCTCTGGCGCAATGGCAGCGACTCAAGGTGCACTTAAGAATAATTATTCCTCCGAGTCTGTACTGCAGTACCAGTGCAAGTTGCTTGTCACAGTGGTGTATACAGTATGTTATCACTACTAGTGTACCGGTGCATACTTTGAAAAAGTGATAAGTTAGTCCAGCACTACTTCAATAATAATACTAGGCCGCCTAGTGCGCACGTGAAGTCAGGCAAGACATGTGAAGTTGAGTGCAGCATGCTCCAACACAGTCAGACACTGTGCCAGTGCCATTGGGGCACTGTGACAGTAACTATCACCATGATAAACACACAGTCTGTCAGGCACTTTGGAGGTGTCATTGGTGTGCCACATTCAATTTGTACCATACCTGTCAAATTGCCAATCAGTCAATGTCATTATCGTTGAGGCAAGGTCGGACTCTGCTGCTGCTGCCCGTTTTTTTCTGCACGCAATAATCATTATGCTTACAGGCGGGTGGCTGGTCAAGTTTTGGGGAGACGACGACCTCGCCGAGTGGCCAATCATCGAGTCCGAAAATGTTGCCAGCGGCATTGTGACGGTTCCCATGACGATCGACGACAATGGCACACCGTACAAAACCACCATGACCGCTGGCCACTTCGGCTCCAACGTCATCAGTGACGGCAAGGGGCTGCAGCCGGTGCTGCACTGGAAGCTGGTGGTGGACGCTGACAAGCCTCAGGCTGCCAGTGGCTAGCCTGTGAGTGATCAGCTCGCCTGAGCTGCTCCAGGCTGGTCAGCCTGCCAGTTTGCTGGTGCAGCCTGGTCAGCCCGAGCTGGTCATTGACAAGCCTTAAGGCCAGCAGAAGTGGGGTGATGTCAGACGGTCTCGGCGCGGGCCGCTGCTGCCAGAGCTGAGATCGGTGTTCCTGCTGCCACCAACTGGCTTGTGGCAAGTGCTGGCGCTGCGGCTACCGCACTGGCAGGCTGCAGTGCTGAGTGCCTGTGATGCTGCGTAAAGCAGTCACTGTGGCTTAGCAGAATTTGAGGCCAGACTAAGGGCTACGCCGGTGGCTGAGTCACAGCTAGATTGAGTCGGCGGCTGTTGCGGGCGCCGCAGCGGTCACCGCCGCCACTGTAACTTGAAGCTAAAACAGTGTTCAAGGTGCCGCAACCTGGACAAGTTGTCAATGTCATAATAATGTTTACATGCATACTCTTGTAACATCGCATGATGCCAGTGGCATTGGCTCATCGGAATCCGATGCTTTGGGATACTGTCACACCGGAGAGTCATCACCACCGGAGCCAGGTCGAGAGGCGAGCGGGGCGTCCGAGTGGGCAGGCCGGCCCGCCATAGGATAATACCGCCGTCTGGAGTCCCTACCTCACACTGTCAGCCTGAGTACGAGTCATTGTGACTCATCGGATGGCTAAATTAAATAGTATGGCTGCTGCTGCAGCTGGTTGCTGCCTGCCACTGGCCGGGCATGGCCATTGGCAAATGGCTAAGTTCAGCTCGGTATGCAGTACAGCAAGATTAGGTGTCACTGAGCTCACACCATGCATGCTGTGCCGAGAGCAGCTGCTGGCGCAGCCTGAGTACTGCACGTGCTGTATGGTGGCATGCACCACATGGCATTGCCCTGTGTTTGTAATATATGTCAATAATTATCGTAGTGTGCTGAGGCGTCACAGTGCTGCTCAGCGTGGAGGTTCACAGCAGCATGAACCTGACCGTCTGGGGTCATGTTACTTATATTATGATGTTATGCAGCTGTGTGTTTGTGGCTTTGACACAGTGTAGGGCTGGATGACATTGTCCCCTGCATTCTTATACGCGGCGTTTGTGGTGTGGTTGTGGGCAGCAGCTAGCTTCGTGCAGCTCTTTGCCTAGGCAGCTGCTGGTGTTGCGCTGATACAGCGTCGCTGAAGTGTCATGTTGGCACCTCAGCTGTGGCCAGGGTGTCAATGAGTGAAAAGCTGCAGTCACTGTGCTTGAGGTTCAAAATTTGTTGAGTCTCAGAGTTGCTTACTTAGTAACCTTGCATGTGCACATGCATATGGCATGCTGGTCATGCATGAAATGTATTTGCATGTCGCTCATGACTGCATTGGCAACCACTGGCACCAGGGCAGCGTGTCACTGACAGTGGATCCGAAGCTGTTCAAGATTAATGAGGCTGCCCTATCATACTGCCACTTGGCCAAGCCAGCATAGTATGCATATCGATATCGACATGATGACGTGCAGTCTATAATTTACCCAATGGCATGTACTGCAAGACACAACTGTTGGAATATTGGCAGGCACTTATACTATGCTCATGTACTTATGGGCCTGTGGCTAGGGTACTGAGCAGTAGTG
>JAULBY010041232.1:0-13414 GCA_032358315.1 Ophiocytium majus
CCGCCGCCATCGCCAGCTGCCCCGGCCTCACTCTCCACTGCAGCGGGTGCGACCGCGCCGCCTCCGCGGCCGCGCGCTCAAGCGCCGCATCGCAGTAGCCGCTGCGCCCGCCCGCGCTGCACTGCGCGACCACGCGCGCGAGCGCCGTAACCGCCGGCTCCGCCTGGTAGGGCTCCAGCGGCCACTGTACCGCCGCCGCCGCCGCCGCCGCCGTGGGTGTGTCAGTGGCGCCGCCGCCGCCGGCGTCTGCTGAGCACTGGTGTGCTGCTGAGCAGTGGTGGGCTGCTGAGCACCTGTGGTCTGCTGAGCACTGGTTTGCTGCTGAGCACTGGTGTGCTGAGCACCGGTGATCTGCTGAGCACTGGCGGTGGGAGGCGGAGGAGGAAGCGCAGCGGGAGCAGCAGGAGGCGGAGAGGGGAGGGAGGGCGCGGGCGAAGGCTGCGAGGGCGGCGAGCGCGGCGCCGAAGACGCTGTCCGTGGGGGCGGAGGTGACCAGGAGGGAGAGGCGCTGGAGGGCGCCCGCGGAGGCGGCGGCGCGGCAGAGCGAGGTGTCTCCGCAGTCGAAGGCGCCGCACAGGCGCACACAGGCCGCCTGTGCAGTCTGTGGTGGTAGTGGGGACGGGGGGGAGGGGAGGGGGGGGATGAGGGGGTCTGTGAAGAAGTGGGGGAAGGGGGGGGAAGGGTGCAACTGACAAACAAAAAAAGAGTGCTGGTGAAAGGGGGGGGGGGTGCGAGGGTCTGTGAAGAAGTGTTTGTGGGGGGGGGGGGATAGTGCACCTGACAAACAAAACAAGAGCGCTGGTCAAATAGGTTCGGCGGTGGGTGTGCATGCACACCTGTAGCTGCTGAGTGGTACAGTACTTCCAACGGCAGCAGGCAGAGCAGCCTCAAGCAATGAAGGGACCACCAGGGGTGCCTGGTCCAGGCAGCTGGCGTGTCAGCTGACCTGTGTAAAACTGCAGGTTCCTGCTGGAGCCGCGAGTCTGGCATATAACCACCTTTTGCGGCACGCACGACTACAAGCCGCAGGCGAACTGCGGCAGTCGCGTGAGCTGCACGCGCTCATGGCGGCTGCTCTGCTTTCAGCAGCCATGCCAGGCGCAGACGCCGCAGCAGCACACACAGGGCTGAACAGACAGCGGCGCAACTGTTTGTGCCAACTGTTTGTGCTGCCAAGCAGCAGCATGACTGCTCACCTGCGAGTCCCCCATGACTAGGTCCTCCAGACAAGCCGACAGCTGGCTAGGGGACGCCACATCATGCGCCAGCACACCAGTACTGGTCATCCCCTCCCCAGAGGCGCCATCTCCCCAAGTTGAGGGCCGTGACCGCCGCCTCTGCAACGCAGCCTGCCTCTTTTCCCCCAGGCACAGTGTCCAAGCGCGGACCTTGAAATGGTGGTAACGGTTGGCACTGCTGTTGCGGCCGCTGCAGAAGCAGGAGACAGTGCACACGGCAAATACCATCAGCGTCGGCGACAGCAACGGTGGCAGTGAGTGGGGGAGGTGCGGTGCACAGGTGGTTTGCTCGCCAGGACACAAAGTGCCTTATGAAAACATGTTGCGCAACACGGTGTTGAACTGCTGCTGCAGCGAGAGATGGCAAGCAGTCGTTAATGGACCTACCCGGCAGTCAAGCCCCTGCTGCCGTAGGCAGCACTCATGGCTGCCCTGCCCGTCGCACACACCCCTTCTGATAGCAGGTGCTCCTCCACAGCTACGTGTACAGTGTACTCTCTGCAGTTGAAATCACACGTGCTCAGCGTTTGAACGAACACAACTGCTGCTCAGCAGTGCTTGGTTCATTGCTCTCCAGCAATAGAATCTGAAACGGTCGACGGTGTTACGGTGACTTGCATGCGCGCAACTGCGCTTGTGCGCACACAGGGAGCCTTGCCACAACCCACCGACACACAACAGCGAAGGTCAAGGCCGGTGTCATCACCGCCATCGACAGGAACCGGTGGCAAGACCTTACGAGTGGCGCACGAGCTCCAGCGCATGCCCGGCAACGACGCTTCAGGCCACACCGGCACACACGCCACCGGCCTGGAGGCAAGTCATTTTTTGTCCAGTCAGGGATGTGGCAAGCTGGCCGTCGCAACACACCACCACCACCCCCATCCCCGCCTGGCCTATCCTCTCCTGTGCACGCCGCGCCTGCCCCCTTTGCCGCTCCCACTCCCTATGCCATCCTTCGTCACACGACGCAACGCTAGCTGCCGCGGCGCCTCATCGGTTTCATCGCGTCCGCAAAGTATGCGTCTCAGCCGCCCACCCCACCCCTTGCCAAGGCTCCGTTGCTTGCCGCTCGCCCCCCTTGCGTCGCCTTTGTCAGCCTTTGGCCCACCGCTGCATGCCTCGAGCGGGGCGTCCGAGTGGGCAGGCCAGCCCGCCATAGGATGTACCGCCGTCTGGAGTCCCTACCTCATGCCTCTCCCCAACCCCACGACTGCTGTGTCTGTGCCTTCACGCCGCGTTGGTTCAACCATGGCGTGCACGACCTAGGAGCTGCTGCCTGCTCGGCTGCCGGTAGCACAAGCACGTGGGCACTACGTAAGCAGTCTGCCCTGCCCTGCCTGCCCCGTGGCCCCCTGAGCCTTTGCGCACACCGCCACACAGATGCGCTCACCACTGCGATGTCCATCGCCTCGCCCGCTGCCGCCAACAGGCACATCTTCTTCCGGGAGCCCAACGCCACCGCACCCTGAAGCCCAGACTTTCTACTGCTTGGTGACTACCGCTAAGCTACAGCATGGCAGCGGCGGCGCGGCCGCTGTGCGCATGGCACACGCGGCAGGCGCCCTTGGAAGGGGGACAGCTGTGTGCTGAGCACATGAGCAATGTCGGAGAGTCAGCGGCGCGGCACATGCACCGTTGCGGGCCCGGTGGTGAGGCGTAACGTCGGTCCAAGACAGCCAAGACAGCGGCCGCGTGCGCCGCATAACCACGTGTTCAAGGTTGCTGCCGCACCAGTATGCCCAAGCCCACTTCAACTACTTCTTGAAGTATGTTGCTGCCGAGAGAGTCCAAGCCTAGGAAAGCAGGTGCAGCAACGCTGGTCTGCTGGGCTGCGGTGAGTCACAGCCAACTCTGCCGTTTGCACAGCTTTGTTTGCAGCGGTGTGTCCAAGCCTACACATATCGTCGGGCGTGCAATATGCGCAACGGTACATCCAAGCCTATGGTGCGGCGCACGAACATGTGCAACGGTGTCACGGTGCCCAAGTCTTGACGTACTTGTTGAAGTACTTCCTGAAGTATATTCCGGGCCGGCGTCGTGAGCATCAAGTGTGCCCAGGCGCATGCTGCCTGGCGTAAGCGGGGAGTGTCCAAGACAAGTGGTAGTATGCCGCTGTACGCACTTACATCAGTATGTGCGCAGCGGGTGTTTCCGAGCCTACACTGCCGGCTGCACAATATGCGTGCAGCGGTGTGTGCAACCCTACACGCGCACAGTGATTGGCCCAAGCCTACAACATACCACATATTAATGGTACTACGTACGTGTAGTACTACACTATGCTGCCGGGGCATGCAACGTGCGCCACCGGGACTATGCTGCCAGGTACCGGAAATCACTGTGTCCACGACAATACGACAGGCACACGCACATGTGTGTGGCGGTGTGTGCGAGCGTATATGTGCGCAGTGGCCTACTCTGCCGGCTGCAAACATGTGTGTCCAAGCCTCGCACGTGGCGTGATTTACATCGTGGTGGTGGTGGCGACGGGCGCGCCATATGCGCAGAGGCGCGTGCAAGCCTACTCTGCCGCGTGCACATCTGCACCGGTGTGTCCACCCCTACAGCTATGGTGCACCATGTGCTTGGCCCCAAGCCTATGCTGCCGAGCACACAACATGTATGTCCAAGCAAGATGGGAAGCCGCAACGTGCCAAGCAGACTGCGCCCGCCAAGGGTAGAGCGCCGCCATGTACTGCGGAGCCGATCTTGCCTCCCACCACACGCGGTGACGCACAGCGGCGTGTTGGAGATTTTTTGCTGGGAGGCCCTCTGCGGAAACAAGCGCGGCGAGACTTTTCTTGGGAGTGCCAGAGGATACCAAGATTAAAATGTGAGCAACACACACAATCTGTATTCTCGCTTGTAAGGCGCGTGCATGACGGCCTTTTTGCTGGTGCGTGTGTGTGTGAGTGTGTGGGGGGGGGGGGGCATGTGTGCATCGTAGCCATGAACGCTTTCTGATTAGTCCATTGCCAGTGACCAGCTTGCCTTGGAGCGATGGATGTTGGGGCCGTGATCATCATGGTGGCACATGCAGCGCTGCACTGCGCGCTGCTGTCGCCCCCTGTCAGAGCTGATACAAAAAGCAGCTTACACAGCACCTGAAGTGCTGCCGCAGTGTACCACCCCATGCCATATGCCACCTAACTCAAGCCCCCTGCCGTGCACCCGCACTGCACCGTGGCTGCAACTGCCCTGCTCTGTGCCGAGTGCAAGCCGCGTTCTAGGGCGTGCATACGCGCTTTCATTCAGGGAGAGCAACTGCGGCGGGCGGGCCAGTTTATGGCACCGCAACCACAGCCTAGGCACAGACAGTACTGGCGTTGAAAGGCAGAGCATATACAGCAGCACATGATCACCTGTGCCAATTTCAAAAGCCTAGACAAAATATAGTAGTATGCATCAAGTGGCGACACCACCCCTATCACCACACTTTCCAAGTCCCAATGGCAACTGGGAAGAAAGTGTGCAGTGGCCCAACTTCAATTGGAGTTGGCGGTGCTCAGCAGCCACACAGGACGTCAAGGGGGCCCGGTGGAGCTATCTGCCCCCATTTGCCGAGATATTGCCCCAGCGTGATAATCACAGCGACTTTTCGCCGCTTTTCAAAATATTTCGAATACTTTGAAGTATTTGTCTCTGCTTTGAGTTTGCTGTCTGTTCTCCGCCGCTTTGTGTGAGTGCTGCGCATGTTTAGGTGTCAAGCAAGTAGTTCAACTTGAAGTAGTTCAACAGGCACACTGTATGCGCAGGCACCATGCAGCGCCTCGCGTTCAAGTGCTGTCACACAAGTTGCTGCGCCGCTTTTCTTTTTTTTTGTTCGCTGTGTGCTGCTGCAACAAGTTGGGGCTGTGTGACACGTAAACAGCAGCAGCCTGCAACACATTGCTGTACACTTGTAAGTACTCCGAAGTATGTAGTATGTATTAGAAGCACATGATCTCTCGGATTATTACTACAGTACCTACTTTGAAGTTTACTTCGAAGTATACTACAGTGTTTATCAAGTAGCAAGTGAGTGGTAAGTATGTACTTGAGCTTTGGTGCCACGCGGCATTGGTAGTACCCTATAGGCCGCTACGGTATGAGTACTTCTTGTGTGACATGCATCAGCCGCACCCCATGTGCACAGGGCTTTCCGTGCACCAAGCGGAGTTGACGCAAGTACTCAAGTATATCACTAGTACTAGAGTACATGCTACTCGAGTCCAGAGCACACCAAAACCTATGGGCAAGAGGCCAGGTCTTAAGGCAATGGCACAGACACCGCTTGACACACATTCTCTGTCGAGCATAAGCATGCCGTCTATTGAGGCAGCCCCCCGGTGGCATGGATGCAGGCATAACTGTCAAAATAATGGCGTATGACGCATACTGCAGCCTCGGTGACTAGGCACGTGCCCGAGGCAACGCGCTGCACACTGCCTGCCGCACCACACGAGGGTTTCTTCTCTATCGCTTCGCACTCGGTGGGGCTTGCCTGCTCGCACCTTTGCCGCACACACCAACACGGGAAGGCACCGCCGCCGGAGCAGCCACCATAACTGGAGCCAGGTGGAGAGGCGAGCGGGGCGTCCAAGTGGGCAGGCCGGCCCGCCATAGGATATACCACCGTCTGGAGTCCCTACCTCACACTGCCACACAACGTCTGCGTTGCACACACCACCTTCACAGTACCACAACGCGGCACCAGCACAGCACTATACTGCAGCTCGCAAGGCAAGTCCAGCCATGCCAGCACCAGCCTGCATCAGATCATGCACCCAAACTTCAAGCCCTAGCCAGCATGCGCGCTGCCGGCGGTGGCAGCAGCGGGCGGCTGTGGCGGCACCGCCGCAGTGGCTGGCGGAGGCTGTTGAAGCACGTCTGCAGCCCCCACGACACTGTGTGGCGCGGCGGCGGCCGCGGCGGAGGCGGAGGCAGCCTTGGGGGGAGGGATGCAGCGCGCCTTGTGGGCCGCGAAACGGGCCTTCTGGCACGGCTGGCCGCAGTAGGCGACGGCGCCGCAGCGGCCGCACAGAAGCATCTGTGGGCGTGCAAGAAGGGCGGGAGCGGTGGGTGCAGGTGTGAGAGCTGGTGTGGGCACGTCAGCTGAGTCCCTGAGCCAGCGTGCGGAAGCGCTGAGTTCGGTAGGTGTGACATGTGATGATGCCGTTGTGTAGAGTGGCCTGGTGCCACGCATAGGGACGCACACGTCCGTCAGCTGGCACATTCTCAAACAAGGGCCAAGCTGCACACGTTGTCCAAAAAGTGGTGAGCCGTGACCTGTGTGCGTACTCATAAACACCACAATACACAACCAGTATTGAGCTTCGCTTGGGGCGCCGAAAGCCCGGTGCACATGTGCGGCCGAACCAGCATGTCAAACGAGTACACCTCATACCGCCGCGGCCTACACGGCACTACGAGCACCGCATGGCACTCGACTGCCCATCCCGGCGCCTACACCGCCAACTTCAGCAAAAACAGCCAACTTCAAGGCTGCCCAGCGGTGTACTTCAAGTAGTAATAGTAGTAGTATCAAGCACTTCTGAAGGTCCCCTGGGACATGGGGGCTGTAATCCGTTGGAGTAGTGCTCTGGCAACATGCCAGGCTTCCCTTAGAGTACTGAGCATTGCCAGCTTTTTCACAACCTGTCTGATTTTCTGGTCACACGCACCGTGTGCAAAGGGCTTCCCGCACCCTAAGCGGATTTTAATACTACTAGTAGTAAGAGTACGTAGCGTCTGTGTGGGCTGGCCGGCCCGCTGTAGGATATGCCGCCGCCTGGAGTCCCTACCTCACATTGCCGCACACAGCTGCTGCAGGGGTGAGGTAGCGGCTCTTGCGGCAGCCATTGTCCAGCGCTCACCACACCCGGTGTGGGCCATGGCACCAGGGGAGTTGTGGGGGGTTGGTGCTGGACTGCTTGGTGTGTCTGTGCTGGTTTTCCCACTCAAAGTGCGCCGGCGCTTGTGTAGGTACAGTGCACTTTAAAAGTAGTTCGCTCTGATTAGTGTGGTGTGCGGGTTGGTGCAGGGTCCGAAGACCTGTCACAGACCACACGACTTGATATTCATAAACAATACACAGTGCCCTTTACCCAATAGTGGTACTGTAGCCATGCAACAACATATTAGCTGTAGGGCTTCCTTTAGAATGCATTGTGCTGAGCACCGTGACTTGGTCGGCTGGTACTAACGGAGCGCGGCATACGCACATGGAGTCAATGCACATGTGCACAAGCCACCAAGTCCACACAGCCCACCCAAGGGGCACACCCATGTGCGCATTGTAAGCAGGTCATTTCATCCAACACTATCAGTCGCGGAAGTCATGTGTGCATTGTGTTGAAACATGTGGTCCTCGGCTATCGTCTGCTATGACTGGTCTCGCGGCTCAATCACAATCTCGTTGACAGCGGCATGCGGAATCATGGAATCAATGCACATGCGCACATGTCACCAAGCCCACGCAACCCACCAAAGCGCCACACCCATGTGTACATTGTAAGCAGATCATGTCATCAAACACTATCAGTTGCGGAAACCATGTGTTCTTAAAGTCATGTGGTGTTCGACTATCGTGTGCTATGACTGGTCTCGAGGCTCGATCATAATCTCGTTGACGGCGACATGTGGCGGCGCGGTCACGGCATAGAGGACGGCGTCAGCAATGTCCTTGGGCTGAAGCACCAGGTTTGCGTCCGCACCCTCTCCCACCTGGTCAGCAGCAACAGCGGCACCAGCGGCACCGCACAGACGAGTGCAGGTGGCGTTGTTGTCAAAAACCTGCACCTTGCTGAAGAAATCACACAAAAGAAAGAAATACTGTTTATAAACAATCAAGCACTATTTTGAACGGCCATGTGGGGCCCGTGCAGACATACTACGTAGTACATGCGTAGCAGTGCACTGTCAGCAAAAAGAAATGAAGTGTTGTAGGTGCCTGTGAGACTCACAGTGTGAGTACAGTAGCAGCGGGGCTGGAGCACCAGGTTCGCGTCCGCACCCTCTCCCACCTGCTCTGCAGCGACAACGGCACCACAGCGCAGGTGGGCCAAATAGTTGTGCCAACTTGCACCTCGTCGGCATGCAAGACCGCAGTTAGTGCATTGCCCGGCTTAATTTTCCAGTCGCACGCACCGGCGCGCACAGGGCTACCCCAGTTCTGGAGGTACAGGGCTTGCCCTACCTCAGTTCTGGAGGTCAATGAGAGGGCGTTCATGATGGTGTCTGGTGTGGTGCGTGGCTTTCATGCGGTTTGAGACCCTTTCCCAGCAACCTTCCCCAGCAACTGAATGCTCAGGTAAATACTCAGGGACATGGTGGCTACCTCGACCAACTACACGCCTCACCGTGACCTGCATCGTCACCCCAATAGCGGCGGCCGTCTCCACGTCCGTGTTTTCACATCAAGCACACATAATTCACATGAATGGCCCAAGTCAGCCAATCACACACGGCTCACCTTGACCCCAATCTTCACCCCAATGGCGGCAGCGGTCACTCCGCTCCGTGTTGGCCATTACCAGATCCGTCACCACATAAAAAACGCCCATGAATCCACATGAATTCACCCAAGTCAGCCAATCACTCGGCTCACCTTGACACCAATCTTCAACCCAATGGCGGCGGCCGTCTCCGCATCCGTGCTGGCCACACATTTATCCACACGAGTTCACATGATTTAACCCAAGTCAGCAAATCACGCGGCTCACCTTGACCCCAATCTTCACCCCAATGGCGGCAGCCGTCTCCGCGTCTGTGTTGGCCATCACCAGATCCGTGGCCACATCGCCCGGCTGCACCGTCGTCACGCGCACCCCCGTCCCCACCAGCTCCCGCCTCAGCCCCTCGCTCATGGCCTCCACAAAGTACTTTGTGCCGCAGTACACCGCCAGCGCGGGGAACACGCGGCGGCCCGCATCAGATGAGATGTTCACTATGTGCCCGGAGCCTGTCGGTTGCAGTGCGCACACACACGGGGGGTTGGCACGGGGACAGCAGGGGGGTTAGCAAAATGGCCAGTATGTGTCCCCGGCCCGTGTGTGAAAGGGACATAAGAGGTCTGTAAAGCCCAATACCGCCGCAGCTGGGAGACAGTTGTATGTGCGCGGAGCCTGTGTGTCATGAGCTCAGCGAAGTAGCCGTGCTGATGAGGGTACTCAGGACATGTTGACGTGGTGCATGTTTCACAGCATTGCTTAGGACAGTGCCTCCTGCAGGTGTATGTGTGATTGGTGCTGCGCCAGTGTTGGCCACGGCTGTGCACGTCCATTTCAACTTTTCCTTTATTAATTTCCAGCACACACTCCAGGTGGACAAAACACCCCACAGGCTTCGGCCTGGCATTTTGCCCCAGCCACGGCAGTATCCGGGCTTAGCAGCCTTTTAGGTTTCTTTCACTCGCACTCATGCTCACAGGCCTGAAAAACATGAGCGGCTTTCACTTTTGAACACGGTGGTGCCCACACTGTGTTGTTGCCACTGCTGCTGCTGCTGAGCAGCATGCCACGCGCTGCTGCGCTGCCAGTTGACAACTGCCGTGCGCTCCCAGTCAGAACTAGGGTGCATGTGCAAAAAACCTCAGATGTGGCCAAGTCCCTACACTGCCGTGGCTGGGGAAAACTGCCAAGCCAAAGGCTTTCAGGCGGTACATAATACCTGGGCACATGCAAGTAGCTTCGTTCACTTGCACCACTATTATCACAAAGCTGAGGTATCCATGAAGAAACGATGTGCACTTTATTGGTGTACAATGGCCCAGGTACGGGGTGGGGAGCCAGCTGGTCATATTGTGGCACCCCATAGACATATCACAGCTGCGCAACGCGAGGAAAGAGAACTGCACGCAGCATGCGGGTCTGAGTATCCAACAAAAACAGCAAGTAGTACGACGTTCACTGCAACGTGTTCAAGAAGAGATGTGAAAAGTGTGACAGAAGCCGCTGCTGCTGCTGGATACTGCAAGGGTCCAGCAGAACTTTGAGGCAGGACACCAGCAAACACCACTCACCTCTTTCAGTCATGCCCTTGAGCACGGCCCCC
The DNA here is from genome assembly GCA_032358315.1 of Ophiocytium majus. Lineage (NCBI taxonomy): Eukaryota > Xanthophyceae > Mischococcales > Ophiocytiaceae > Ophiocytium > Ophiocytium majus. The sequence continues at coordinate 10,275 of JAULBY010041232.1, forward strand.
ACGCCGTTCATGACCCCCTTGCAGTTGACATCCACCATTCGCTCCCACTCGTCCTCGTGCAGGTGCGCCATGTGTGTGAAATACATGACGCCAGCATTGTTCACCATGATATCCACTGGCCCCAGGGACGCCTCGGCTGCGCCAACGAAGGCCTTGACCTCGGAGCGGCGAGTGACATCCGCCGTGCGCGTCAGCACGCTGCTGCCCGCCACCTGAGCCTCAATGCTGTGCTTGACTCGCTCCAGCTGGTCTGCTCTCCTGGCGCACACCGCCACCTTGGCCCCTGCACCCGCGAGCGCCAGGGCTATGGCCTCGCCGATGCCGCCTGAGGCACCCGTCACGCAGGCCACCTTGCCCTGCAGGGGTAGCATGACCGCTGCCTTGCTCCTGCCGCGCGTGCTCGCCGTGTGTGTGTGTGATCCTCGATGCATGCTGCGCGCTGTGTGTGTGCAAAAACGTTTGTTGAGCAGACAATTGTTCTTCTCACACGTTTGAAACGAACTTCGTGTTTTTTGGCTGCTGCGCGCACATGGAAAAGCGGCGCAGTACGGTTTGCACAGCCGGGGCCACGCGCTTGCACCAGGCATCTCAGGCCTCTCCGTGCCACCGCCATCGCGGGACGACCATCCGCAAACAGCCTTCTCGCTGGCGCCCGTGCCGCCAGCCGCCGGCACCGCTTCCCGCCACGACAGCTTGAGCGAATGTGTGTGCGTGGTGGCAGCAAATGGGGAACACATCTCCTTAGTGCGGTGTGCCTGGCGGCGCTGCTGTCGTCGGCCCGCTGCTTCACTGGAGGGGCCGCCAGGGGCTCTTCGGTCTGCCTCACGAGCGGGGGGGCGGGTCTCCGAAGTGGGTGTGGCGCCCGAACCAGGCACACACCCTTGTGCCCTGCGCAGCAAGTCGCTTTGCTGCAACACCGCGGATGGCGGCAAGGCAGGTGCGGCAGGGGATGCAGCAGCAGGGCGAGGTTGCGGGCAAGCGGGGAGGGACAGGACGGTCTGCACCAGCACGGCGAGGGCTCTGCTGAGCCACCATCGGTGTGGGTGGCAAGGCTGACGCTGCTGACCGTGGCTGCTCTGTATGGTGAGTGCGTGTGTGTGAGCAGCGCGTCAGCAGTGCGTCGACACACAAGCGCTAGGTGGGGCGGGCACGTAGGTGCTGGCTGTGCCGGTGCGACATCTGCCTGCGCTGCCGTGATGATCCCCGACCGCGCGCCCGCATTGTATGTGCGTGCTGCAGCGCCGATGTTGGTGCGGTAGCCAGCAACAATCGCCTAAAACCAGCAGCAGTGCTAACGACCACCATAGCCATGTCTTTGGGAGGAGTAGCATTGACGGCAAGCCCTGCCCTTGTTCCCAGACAGTCCGCACACTAGGTCGCGGCCTACACGTGTCGAGTCATACACAGCGTCAGCGCCAACTGCCACTTGACAGCGTAGACCGGGTGTGCTCTCGCTGGGCTAGCGCGCTGGACAGTGACGTGTGTGCTGCTGAAGGCTTGCGCAATGAGCATGGCTTAGAGCGTCTCCACCGGCAGGGTAAAAAGTTCAAGCTCTCTGTAGCGAACACCTCGGTATGCAGCGTGTCCAAATGCTGCTGAAAGAGGCGTGCGTTCTTGGAGCGCCCACTTGGTGTCCTGTCCCAGCGGCGCCTATTTTGCAACGCTGCTCTGACACGTGCGCACTACAGTTGAGGGTACTGTAGGGCAAACGTGGCGCCATGGTGTAGGGGGCGGGGCAAGCAGGTAGCAAGGCGCAGCAGCTACCCGCCATGCACCTGCTGCCCGCACAGGGCTGCTTGGGGGCACGCGTCAGCGTTTTCGCACGTGCGGTGTTGAACAACATTGCTGTGTGTGAATCGTTGACCCAGCAGCAGAGCCGAACTCGGCGCTGGTGGTATCACGGCCACCGTCCGCCACGCAGCCCAGTGTGGGTGGCTGGGGACCGCTACCGCTGCCCCGCCTTGTGCAAATCTCACACACGTACGCGCAACGCAGACATACAGCTGCTCTATAGTGTGGTCCAAGTTAGAGCAGGCCCGCCCTCGCAAGCTGCTGAAAGAACACGGCACATCATTTTTGGAGCAGATTTTACCCTCCCGCTGGGAGCAAATTTGCTGCAAAACGAGCCTTTCGAGACTTTAGAGCGCGGCTTACCCTGCCCGTGGAGACGCTCTTACGAAGCTTACAAAGGCTGCTGCTGCTGAAGCCATGCCCACTACCCTGTGCACTTTCAACACGCACCCTGGGGTGTGATAGCAGGAACATGGAAGGCACCGTGCGAAGCCCGCCTGGGGATTTACCAGTGCGCAATTGCGTGAGTGCCTTTGCCTTTTCCCACAAAACTTTGCTGTCATACTACAAGGCACCAACACCAGAACAGCGAACGCTGCTTGGCAGACCCCACACCCGCGGCACCAACTGGAGGTAACAGGCCTTTCTACATGCCAAAACACTTTGTGCAGCACCCGGGTCCATGATGCCAACTGCCACCAACACCACCCTCTGAGCCCTTCATGTGAGCGCGCAGGCACCAACTATGGGAGTATCAAAATTCTGCACGAGCTGTGGGGAGGCGATGGCGTGGCGGCTGTGCGCTTTGCAATTGCGGCGGCATGCACCCTGCCGTGGCTGGGGAAGCTGCCGCGGGAGGCGCTGCGCGGCGGACTTGAAGTTGGCATCTTCAACGCTCTGGGGTACCTGGCGCAGTTCGAGGCGCTGCAGCTGACGACTGCTAGCAAGGTGCGTTCATTTCGACCGCATTAAGTCGTCACTGTATCGGTGTAGTGGGTGTGGCATTGCTGCCGCGGGAGGCTCTGCGCGGGGGACTTGAAGTTGGCATCTTCAACGCCCTGGGGTACCTGGTGCAGTTCGAGGCGCTGCAGCTGACAACGGCTAGCAAGGTGTGTGCATTTTGGACCGCATCCAATTGTCACTATATCGGTATAGTGTGTGGGGTACCTGGCGCAGTTTGAGGCGCTGCAAGGTGCATGCATTTTGGACCGCATAAACTTGTTACTAGACGGCATGAGGAATCGTTCGTAAGGCCTGTACACAGCCTCGGGAACCCTTCGCGAAGGCTGTTAAGCCGAGATTTGACGCGCGGCCGCGCGCGCATTTCGTGTGAGGGCTGTGTGCAAACC
>JAULBY010041243.1:0-13412 GCA_032358315.1 Ophiocytium majus
GACGCAGCACACCGCGTCTCCAAACTCCCTGATGACCGCTGACGCCACAGCGTCGTCGGCGGCAATCACCCAGTCGCCGAGCGCGCGCGCCACGGCGGCAGCGGCGGCGGGGGAAGAGGCGTCCCACTGGAGGAGGGAGGCGGGGTCGCGGACGGGGGCATCTATGTGGCGGGGGAAGTGGGTGCGCGCGAAGGCGGCAATGGTGTCGAAGGGCACGGCCCTGCGGCGGTGGTGCTGGTGGCGCGGCGCGACGCGGTCCATCGCCCAGCTGCGCGGGCGTGGCAGCGGCGGCGGCGGGGGCTGGGAGGGGCTTGGTGATCGCTGAGCTGCCAGCGTCGCTCATGTGCTCAGCAGAAGGCAGCGCATGTCTCGCACCGTGCTCAGTGGCGCGCGTCAGCGGGCGGCGGTACACGGCGCAGGTGCGTCGATTGCTTTTGCAGAAATGGTACGGGGGCATTTGGAGGTGCGGCTCTGTGCTCACACTTCAGCTGGAGTCCACTCATGGATGCAGGCTAAGAGCAAAACTTCCCATGCCAAGCTGGCATATTGTATCCGGAAGCACTAGCCTACGCCATCAGAGCGCATGGCAGACGCCAAAAGCGCATTTGCATGTGCACCACAGCTGGTGTGTGTGCATGTGTGCATGCTGCAGTGCGGTAAGTTTTTTTGAGGCGGCAGACTCACATGCGCACGCCCCTGCCGCCACCGCCGCCGCCGCGGCACGCGTCCAGCACCTGCGTGGCCTGCGCTGTCGTGGTGCACACCCACACCCTGCCAGTGCAGTGGCGCCAGAGGTGGGCGAGAGAGGCATTGGTGGCAGAGATGTGGTGCCAGTAAGCGCGACAGCCGCAGCACACAGCGCGTGGCCGGCTTGCACTGGTATGTTAGGGAAAATTGAGCGCACGGTGACTGACAGTGCAAGTTAATGGTGCTGAATCGTGGCAAGGAGAGCAGAGCACTCGCCCTATGTGCTTTCACAAACTGTAGCCAGCATACCACCTGGGAAACACTGTTTATCAGGTCTTTGGGCAGCCGTTGCGGGACGAAAAGGCACCAGGGGGCATGTCACGCTGCAAACACACTTCAACAAAGCTGTCACAACGAAGTCAGTGCAGATATCAGCCCTCGAAAACCCGTCGTGGCGGGCTGTATACATAGGCGGGGCCGGTACGCGAGCAAGGCCTTGTACTCTGTCAATTATGGTGGGGACTTACGCCAGGCTGCCACCGATGATGGCATCGAGCGCCACCGCATGCCGCTCTGCTCCCTCCCTCAGCGCCAGCAGCTCAAACAGGTACGCGCCCGTGCCGGCGGCGCGCAGCTCCTCTGAGCACGGGACCGCGCCTAGTGCCGCGCGCCGCGCCGCCATGTCGCGGTCCGCTCGCTCCGCCGCCTGTGCGCACGTGAGAGCGGCAGCAAGCGCAGTGAAATCGCACGTGCGCACCTGACGGTGGCGGCGGAAGCAGTGCATGCGCACATGCGCACATGGCGGCGGCGGCAGGAGCAGCGCAGGCGCAGGTGCAGATTGGTGATGAGGTGCTGGTGGGGGTGGCGCTGGGCTGTTGTATACACACGCATATGGCAGTGCTGTGGGGTCATGCGGGCACGGGGGCGGGTTCCCTTTGGTGCAGCGGCTTATTGGCGCACACGCGCGCACCACAGGTGGGCCGACGCATGTGGTCTGCACATGCAGCATTGAGCGGCGGCACCAAAACAGCTCACAGCAGCATTGCCGCAGATACTGGTCTGGCGCAAACACCATGGTGGTGGCAGCGGCGGCGTGGCAGCAGCGGTGGTGGTGGCAGAAACTGTGAAGCGGTGTCACCAACCAGCTCACAGCGGCGCCCATGCACTGGCGGTACCGGCCGCAACGCTGTGTGCCATTGACGGCACGGTGGCAGGGCAGCGGCAGCGGCAACAGCCGACGCTGCAGCAGCATGACGGCACACATGTGAAAGCACCGACCTACGCACCTCCACAGATGTGAAACGTGCATACTCTGCCGCAGAGCGGCTCCATGATGGATACAAGCACGGGCAGCAAGCACGCTGCCGGGTGCAACTGGCAAACGCGAGTGAGAAAGGCCGCCGGCATGCTGGCATCTGACGCCAAAGCACTCAACAGCACCCCACCTGCAGCAGCTCGATGGCGCGTGCGCCCGCGGCGGCACGCGCCCATGCGGCCCCCTCCAGCGCCTCCAAAACACCCTCGTCGCCACCACGCACCCCCGCATCGCGCAGTGCCGTTGTGTGTGCGCGCGCAGCCAGTGCTAGCCACTTGTGTGCCTCATCGCGCGCGCTCTGCAGCTCCGGCAGGCGTGCGTCTGCGGCGGTGACGAGCGCCTCCTCGTCGTGGGCGCGGCGGGTGAGGGAGTCGGCGGCCGCCGACAGGGCTGCCTCGCGGCGCGCCCACGCCTGCGGTTTGAAGTTTGTAAATCAGTCATAGAGATTTGAAGTTGAGGTTGTAGTGTGTAGATTTGTCACAGAGACGCGGCACATGATGTGCGACCGCGTATGCAAACTACAATTCAAGAAGAGCTCTCGCGTGCATGGAGATCGACACCCCCTTAACTCCGAGAGACCGAGAATGGCTGCAAATCAGCGCTTGTGGCGCCCAGTCTGAGCCACCCCGTTGAAGTTTGATATTAGTCATCGAGAAATGAGGGTGTGCGCACCAGCTTTACTACGAGATGTATGGAGGGGGGTCGGCTCCGCCTCCTGCCCTGCGACTGCCGGCGGCCTCGGCGGGCCCAGAAGTTGTGGTGGAGTGGGTGGTAGGCAAAGGCGGGGCGGGGGTTTCAGCTCACACACGTGGGGTCATGCGTACCGGTAAATTAGGAGCCTAGTTGCGCGGGTAGGGTGCGCTCAGCGGTGAAACGTGCTTGTACGCATCAGGGCGGGCATAGTCAGTGCAACGGGTGGGAGTGCAGGAGGAGGTGCAGGCTTCCAAGTTGTTGTGCACTGGCGAAGTAGTAGCAAGGTCGGCGTGATTTCCCTGGCAGATTGTACATACTGCTGTAGTACATGCACAAGTGGTGCCCTATGTCCTTTGTACCACCCACACACACACATGAAGGAGCGCCACATGACTACACGCCCCGGTGCTTGCCACCATTACCGCGGCAGCACCTGCAGCAGTGCAGTGACCGCCATAACCCTGTTGATCACATCACACACACCATAGAGAAAGACAAAGGCCACATGCGCACACATCACCTGGTGCTGTCATGCCAAGCCGGTTGTACCTACGTTTCAAGCACTGCCCATCCAATGCATCCCCATCACCTGCCGGCATTTGCTTAGCAAACAAAACCTACTGCTGAGCAGACAGCGCACGCGTGCAGCTCCGCTGAGCACCCCATCACTGCCAGCAGCACTTGCCTGCGAACACCGAATGTTGAGCACCACAGCACACTGTCCGCTGAGCACCCCATTATTTCCACTAGCAGCGCCTACCCGTCAACACCTACTGCTGAGCACACAGCACACGCTCTGCCGTAAATGCCAGCAGCACTACCCGTCAACACCTACTGCTGAGCAGACAGCGCATGCTCCGCTGAGCACCCCCACACATAACGCGCGCTGCTCAGCGCACCTGTGCAGCATCGCCCGCGCACCCGCCACCACCTCGCGCCGCCGCCAGCTGCCGCTCCAGCGCCGCCAAGTCCCCGCTGAGCCTCCCCCGCCGCGCCGCAACTGCTACCCGCGACTGTGTGAGCGTAGCCGTATCAGCGCGCGCCGCGGTGGCTTCGGCGGCCGCCTCCCGCAGAATTCCGCGCCAGCGCCGCGCCAGAGCCGCCGCCTCCGCTCGCGCCTCTCGTTCCAGGGAAAGTTCCACGCGAGCGCGTTCTGCGGCTGCGGCGCGTTCCGCGTACGCAGCCTGCTCAGCAGCAGCGGCGCCGGCGGTGAGTGGTGGGTGCGGTGGCGCCAGCGGGGGTGGTGGGCACCGTGGCAGTGAGAGTTTAGGCAGCGGCGGCAGCAGCGCGGTAGCAGTGGTGGCGGGGACAGCAGCAAAATGTGGTAGTTTACTGTTTCCAGCCGATGCAGTAGCCGCTGACCTGCGCAGTCTTTCGGTGACTTCCTGAGGACGCCGCTTTGCGCAGGCAGAACTCAATAAGGACGTGGCATGGTAGGTAAGACGCCCGTCTCCGAAAACTCATAGGCTCAACACACCCTACAATATGCCAGGGAGGGAGGTCTTAACTTCAATTGCAGTACAGTAACCGCCCACCTGCGCGGTCTCCACCTCCTGTGCGCGGCTCTCCTGCTCAGCCTTTGCGGCCTCCAGCTGCGCCTGCAGCGCACCCACGCGCTCCGCCGCCTGCGCCCGCGCGGCCGCCGCGCCCGCCTCAGCTTCAACCGCAACTTCAAGTGCGGCGGACGCGGCGCGCCCCTCCGCGGCGCGCAGGCGCGCGTCCAGCTCCTGGAGCGTTCCCGGGAACTCGCGCAGCTGCTCGGACAGTTCCTCGAGGCGGTCCAGGACGCGCAGCTGGCCGGCCTTGGCGGCGACCGCGACCTCCGCCTTTGTGATGGTGCTGGTGATGTTGAGTAGGGTGCCGCGCCACGTTTCCAGCTGCGGCGCGAAAGCGTGCACCATCAGTGGCGGTTATGGTGGGGGGGGGGGGGGGTAGGGTGTGTGTTTCGGTGTGTGTACTGTGTGTTAGCGGAGGAGGACTGTGTCAGTGTGGCAAACTTGTCGAGGTCTATGCTCAGCAGTACGCACTAAGCAGTAACTCAAATAAAAGCCTCATAAACTGCTGACACAAGTCCAGCCACATGGCACAGCGAAGAGCGGCGCCTTGGCCACGCTGCAATGCACCCATGCCTCACTGTAAACCTATACTCCCGCCCCCAACTTCGACCCCGCCGTGCAGGCCGCGGAGCCGACCTCTCGTCAATACATTTCGTAACATAGGCGGCGCGCACATGCCCTCATCTCTCTGTGATGAGTATAAAAACCACCTCACCGTGCACCAAATGCCTGGGCACATGCGCACGAGTCCACCACGCGCCAGTGAGGCGACAGCGCACCTGGCGCAGCGCGGCGGCTCGCTGCGCGTTGATGGACTTGGTGCCCGCGACCTCGCACAGGTAGTCGTGCAGCGTCTCTGGCGGCGCCGCCATGATGCCCTGCACCCCATTCTGGCGGATGTGCCAGAAGGGCGCGTCCACGTTTATACCTGCTCAGCAGCAGGCGCTTACAGGCGTAACGGCAGCATTAGCGGTAGCAGCTGCAGCAGGTGACTGGCACTCAGCGGCGGCGGATGCGGGTGCAACTGCAATGCGCGCCATTTTGAATGGCAGCTTGGGGAGCATGGGCCATGTTGCCAGCCATTAAGATCTCTGCCCCATCCTCGCCCATTCCCAGTGAACACGTAGTCTACCGCCCCTGCGGCTCCTTGGCCGCCACCCACATGGTATATCTCCCTTACACCGCGCTTCAAGTCCACATTGTGCCGTGGCACCACCTTGCGGCATGCCACACGTAATAGCACCCCATCTTGTTATTTGCCAATGCACGGTATGTGCTCCACCGTCAACATGAGCTACTTGGACTTCCAACTTGAAGTTGCTCACAGAGCGCCAACCTCACCCATTCCCAGTCGTCAAACCGCCCCTTCCGCGCCTTAATACCTGCGCACAACACACCACGCTCTCCACTGTGAACATGAGCTACTTGGACTTCCAACTTGAAGTTGTTGACAGAGCGCCAGCCTCACCCATTCCCAGCACCACGTCGTCGAACCGCCCCTTTGGCACCTTGGCGCCTCCCACGTGGCACGTCCTCTCCCCCGTTAACTTAAGCTACTTGACTACTACTACTTGAAGTTCCAACTTGAAGTTTACTCACGGGCCGCCAGCCTCACCCATTCCCAGCAGCACGTCGTCGAACCGCCCCTTGGGCACCTTGGCGCCGCCCACATGGTAGGTCCTCTCCCCCGTGGCCCTGCACACGCAGCCGCCCACCGCCACATCGCCCCCGCGCGGCGTCGAAAAGACGCACTGGACGGACAGCGTTGCGGCGGTCGCAAGGTCTGCGTTTGACTTTCCGCGCGCGCAGGAGGCCCGCCCGCCCAGCGCAAACAGTATCGCCTGCAGCAGCGTGGACTTGCCTGCGAGGGCGCGGCGCGTGCGCCGCAGCGGGGCACCAGCAGGCAGGTTCAGTAAACCCCGCTTGGGGCGCGGAAAGTCATGTACACAGGGCATGTGCGTGACTGGAAAAGCATGATCAAACATGCTGTCCTTCGCTGCTAGCCATCAATACCAACAGGGACGGTGTTGGATGCCAGTGAAGGGTGACGCTGCTGCAGCGCCAAGGGTGCCTGGTACACACACCCCGGTGTTGTGCAGGTAGGGGACGGTGCGCGTGTGGCACGCGCACTGCCAGCTGACAAGTGAGAATGCTGCAGCTTGCCGTGTAAAAAAATAGAAGAGATGGGGGGGGAGGATGCCGCGTCCAGCGGCCCAGCGCGCCTCAACCGGCCCGCGCAGTGGATGTGCAACAATGCAGCTTGTGAGTTTTCACGGCGTGCGCAGCTCTGGTAGGGCATGGTGCAGCAGGCGGCGGCTGCGTATCACTGTGCTGTCGCAGCAGCGGGAGCACCAATCGGTGGCATCAGCGTCGCTTACCGGCACCATTGGCCCCCACTATGGCGGTTACGCCCGGCTCCGCGCTGAAGTGCGCTGTTGCAGGCTCCACAAAGCTCCTGAAGCCTTGGACAGTCACAGACTTGAGTGCCACGCCCGACCGTGTTGCGGCAGCGGATGTGGCAGCGCCTGTGGTTCTGCTAGGCGCCCGCACCATGGCCGTCGCTGCAGCAGCCGTGCACGAAAGAGTTAATGCGGGGGTCGGTGCAGAGAGACTGGCAGAGGCGTGTGTCGTGGGTGCGCTCGGCTGAGGCGCAGTGTGACAGTGGCAAGGCAGGTTCGTTGACGACGGGGTGGCAGCATCAGCAGCGCATGTCTTAGGAGCCAGCAAGCGGGCTGTGGTGGTGGGCAAAGGCTGCTGCTGCTCATGAATCTCTCCTGGCCACTGTTGACGAGGCTGCAGCAACGGCAGCACGCCGCAGCCACAGCAGCACGCACACATGGCGGTGGTCTGTTCCGTCGGTTATCCGCAAGCGAGCTGCCACAACAGCGAGGGTGGAGGTTGCACTGACCCTGTTGGCGGGCTTGGCGTTGCGGTGCTGCTAGTGCCTCTAGGTGTGCAATGAAGCCGCTTTTGTCCGGTGAGAATGCACACAAAAGGCGTGCTGGCACAGGTGTGTGCTGCAGCTGCTCGCGATGCCGCAGCTCAGCTGTGCAGCCTCGCGGAACGCCAACGGGAGGGCATCATGCGGCATGCCTGGCAAGGGGTTATTGGTGCAGGCTGCAGTGACTGGCTCTAGCGCGGTCACCTTGGTCAGCAGGCTGGCCAGAAGGCGCCTCTTGCCCCCTGAATGCCGCCTGTGCTCCGCTGCTGCTCCTGCTCCTGTGTGCACATGTGTGCTGCTCTCCGAGCTCGGCATTTCGAACTGATTTTTTCGCGCCCAAATTATGCCACAAGACCCCCCAGACAGAGAGAGCAGCACAACAGAGTTGTCAACACTGCCAGTGCGTTGCTCCAGGACAGAGAGAGCGGGAAGCCATGTTTCAGACGATGCTTGGCTGGGAAATGTTCCACTGGGAACATGTGCTGCAGACGATGCTGGCCCGTTGCGACCAGCTGCTGCGCACGCGCTGGCTCACCGCTGGCTTTGATCCCGCCAAGGCCGATCCTTCAGGTGACCAACGCAAGGCCTTGCTGAGTCAATGCTGACCCTGTTGGTGCGGTCGGGGGCTGCAAGCCTTGTGCCACGCGCTTGCCGATGCTCCTGGGCTTCAGCACTGCCTGTGCTCGAGCTCTGTGCTAACGACTCTGTGCGTGTTGCGAACATCGTGTGCGAACACAAACTAAAACCCTTGCCGCAGCGGCACCACCACCACCACCAGCTCCTCCCACATATCTTATGGGAGAAGCATTACTGCAGTAGCCATTTGGGTTGTGATGGCTCCGCTTACAGGCCTAAAACAGCGTCGCCCGCGTTATGAGCAATGCTCCGCAAGCTGCGGGACCTAGCACCGCGGAGCAGCTGAAGAAGCACAGCACCAGCAGCACTGCAGCAGCAGTCTTGTGTGGTTGCATGGTTGTTAAATGTTCAAAACAGCCTTTCACCCGCCCTTCCCTGACCATGTCTGCTTTGGGCTGTCTTGCCACACGATCAGTGCTGCAGGCAGCGGCCGCGGATCTTCCGGCGACAGCCGCGGAACTTGCGGCCACGGTGCACGTGCTGGACGAGTTTGAGACCACCAAAGATGGCATCACGTGCCAACCTGCAGCGATAGCCACCGTGCAGCAGCGGCTCCGGGCGGTGGAGGCGGCGCTGCAGCAGCAGGGGCGGCAGCAGCCTCGCGACCAGCACCCCCACAGCCGCTGCCGCACGGAGGCCACAACTGCTCAGGCAGAGGTGCTGTCCACTACCGGCCTGCTGACCACCATCCTGTCCTTCGTCGGCCGCGGCGAGTGGTTCTACGTGGCGCCAGTCAGCAGGCTGCTGCGCGCCACCTACACATTCTTCATTGCGGTGGAGTACGGGCTGTGGAGGGTGTGCGCCACGCTGCCGGCTGCCGCGGCGGAGTCTGTGCCGCGGATGGAGATGGCGCTCGCGTGTGACTTCCTGAACAACTTGCCAGTGGAGGAAGACTTTGACGAACCGAGGTTCAAACAGGCCGTGGGGCGCAGCGGCTCCTGGGAGGTCATTTAGCGCATGCACCAGCTGGGCATGGAGCTGGACTTCCAGGTAGGGTTGCGCGAAAACGTATAGTACGAGCGAGCCACATACGCTGTATACGGAACACTGTACAGCGTATACATATATGGGCCATGTTTAAAAAAATACTACTGTAGTAGTGATAGGAACCGCGTGGCGCAGGCGCATGTGGGTAATATCTGGTGCGCTTGCATGGTGGCTGGCCGAGCATAGTAAGTTATCGCACATGCTTTGACAAGAAAAAAACGCCTATGTGCGTTTTCGTGCAACCCTGCTTCCAGGTGCTGTACGGCGCCGCAGGGTCAGGCGAGTTTGGCGTGGTGCTTCAGCTGTGCAAGCAGGGACTCGACCTAGGCAGCATCACGCCGCAGGAGTGGCAAGACGTGGGTTACGAGCTCGCATACTCCGGGGCTGACGGTGCGGCGATGGTCTGGCTGGCGCAGCAGCTGCTGAGCACGCCACACAGGTGGCCCGCGTGGTACTGCACCAACCTGTGCCACGGCGCTGCCATGTTTGGCCACCTCAGCACCCTGCAGTTTCTGATGGACGCTGAGGGCGGCCAGGCGCTGTTTGGCCCCCTGGGGAACCCCACACACGAAGAGCTGTGCAGCGCAGCCTATGCTGATGCCCCATTTGGGCTGGTGCGCGAGGATGCGGACGGGCGCAAGCACCTGTTGCGGGTGCCGGATACTGCTGCAGGGAGCGGCAACCTGCAGATGCTGCAGTGGCTGCAGTCTCAGTCGTGCGAATTCACGGGCATGGCAGCAAGCCGAGCCGCTTTCCACGGGCGCCTGCCCGCGCTGAAGTGGCTAGCAGCGCAGGGCTACCCCGTGAACATGGACGACGTATGTGCATGCACACTGCGTGGCATGCACCCAGTGCCAGTGCAGCTGGAGTGGGTGCGCAGCCGCGGCGGCGGTGACTGGAGCCCAGAGGGCATGGCCGAAATGTTGGCACTTGCCATGCAGCGCCGCACACCCACCATGGCGCAGTGGCTGCGGGACCAGGGCGCCCCGTGGCCTGACGACCTTCATGTTTTTGTGAAGCAGGTGCCAAGGGCCACGCTGGTGTGGGCAGTCAAGGGGGGGTGTGCCTGGGGGGAGTGGACCCCTGAGCTGTGCAGGCACAGGTGTCGCGCGCGCCCGCGCATCAGGCGCCTGCTGCACCAGCTAGGCTGCCCCTGCGGCTGCCCGCGCGGCTGAGTAGGTGGGCACGCACCTTGTCGTGCTGCCCTTCCTTTTCGTACACACCCTGGCTTAGCCGATCTGACTTGCATATGCCTGGGGAGCCACCACCACCGGAGCAGCCACCACCATCGGGGCCAGGTCGAGAGGCGAGCGGGGCGTCCGAGTGGGCAGGCCGGCCCGCCATAGGATATACCGCCGTCTGGAGTCCCTACCTCATGCTGCCCTTCCTTTTCGTACACACCCATCGCCCGTGGACGCCATCACCTGCGCACTTGATTATGCCCTGTTTACTATTGAATTAGACCTGGGGGGCAAGGCCTGGCCACCATGGTGTTCGCTAGCATGCTGCATGCACTCCTATTTCTGCCACGCTGCGGATGCTGCCACGGTGCCTGTGTTGCTTTGTATCGCCTGTAAGACGGTCATTGCGTGAACGGTGCCTGTGTTGCTTTGTATCGCCTGTAAGACGGTCATTGCGGGACTGATTGTGTCGTGTCTTTTTCCCAGCAATGGCACCCCTGCATGCGCACTGTAGTCATCGTCTCTGGTTGCTCAGCATAGACTGTGTGCTGTGGTGCGTGCAGGGGTCCAGCGTGCGCGGCGCATACCAAGTTCACACTTGAGTTTGTGTAACAGCGCTTTGGCAAGCAGCCCAGCTGCGACACGCACACCAATTTGTAAACAAAAATGTCACGCCAGATCCCAACAATGCATCCACGCCAAAATCAGACAGCAGCCAAAGACACTGCTCAGCACTGCTGCAAGTGCAAAAGCAAAACACGGCGGCGCCAACGCATTGGTACTCGCACACGTACAGGCGGCTGTGTGTCACCAGGGGCCGGCCCTGCTGTCGCATGTATATATGGATGTGTGCGTGCACAGCGCAGTGCGGTTTTCCCGCGGCGCTCCGGGCAGCTGTGCAAAAGGCACCGCATTTGCCGCACCAACAGGCGGGCGCTGGCGCGGTGCACAAAGGCATACTTCTGAAGTATGTACTCCCTGCCTACCAAGCGCCGCCCGCCTAATGTAGGGAGCGGCACGCTGCCGGCGCGCCCTCGCTCCGCCGCTCACGCAGCGTGCCTGCCGTGATCCCCCCCCCGCGAGGACAACCACTATTGTGGCGCTCATGTGTGTTTCAGCCGCGCGGCGTCCTCGGCTCATAAACGCATGTGCGGCGGCGCCCCCGACGCCGCTGCCGGTGGCGTCACGCCAGCACACGGCCACAGCTAGCAGCCCCATGTCTGCCCATGTGCACTGGGGCCGCCCCCCCCCGCATGACGCAGGGCGCCCTACAGCGCTGAGCACTCATACGCGCAGGCGCGTGCGCCCCCCCGGCGCAGCGCTTCCCACCCCCACCCCCCCAGCATGAGTGTCGGCCGGTGTGTACGCGCATACACAGGAGTGAGCGCAGCCAGCCACGCAGCGGAGCCCAGTGGCCGCGGCTCAGAACTCCGCTTCCTCGTCGTCGCCCGCCGCCGCCGCCGCGCTGCCGCCCCCCGCTGCCGGGCCGCCCTCGTCGTCATCATCGTCTGCGGCGGAGGCGGTGTGGCACGCGGTGTAAAAAAGTTTAAAAAGCATAGTACGTACTTCAGAAGTACTACAGTAGTAGACCTACTTGCTTAAAAATCTTTGGTCAAAACACACTTCTGGTGGTATATCAGTGCAGCAATCAATGAAATACACAAAGGAAGTTGGGCGCTAGGTGCCAGCAGGGCATTGCGGTTGGCGGCGCGCCAGGGTGAGTGGGCGCTGCTGCGATGGGATGCGGTGGTCCTGCTGCTGCTGCTGCTGCTGAGCTGGAGATAACGCTGAGCGCCACTTGTGTGTTCAGCCGGGCGCGCCGGCTCACTGGTGGGGGAGCTCTGCCCACCCGCTGGCGCAGCAAAGAGCAGTACAGTATATACAGTGCGAGGTAGTGTCACAGCCCCTGACCCCGAACTATATCGGGACCCGCACGATATCGAATAGGGCATTGTACACAACTCTGTACCATACTAATAAAAAATGGTATACCACGACGTAATATTATGTGGGCTACGACCAGCCGCTGGACCCCGCACTAGACTCTAGATCGCATCCCGCACTATGTCAAAGCACACTACATCGCGACTGCACTGTACCTGCTAAATAGTCGGAGTAGTATTTACACTGGTATTGAACTCCGCTTGAGGCTGCAAAGCCATGGGCACAGGGTGTGCGCGAACGGAAAAAGCACGATCAACCATGCTCTCCCCTGTGGCGACCCAGCTTTTTATGATTTATATATTATACTTCAAAGTATTATTATAGTACTGTGGTACATTTTGATGTAGTCCAGCACCGCGCCGCAGACTACAGTCCCACTTCCCAGTATACACATACATACATGCGCGAATGGCAAAAGCATGATCAACCATGCTCTCCCCTGTGGCGAGCCGGCCAGACCGCGATGCTCAGCATTATACACTGTGGGCCCAGCACATTGCCACACGCTACAAGTAGCGTCCCGTGTCCCAGCGGACCTGCTGTGAAGATACACTTACGTTACAGACTTTGTGGTGGTGCTCGAGTCAAGACTGGTGCCACCACCGCCGACACACGCGACGCCCTGCACAGCGTTACACGGCGGTACTATTACGAAGTACTTCGTAGTATATTTCAATAGGCGACATACATTCACCGCTCTCGCACGCACACGCCTTGGCATGTCCATATGTATGGGCCAGAGTGGCTCCGACTGCATGTACCACACGCCACCACCTGCCCGGCACCCCGCCCTGGCGCATCTCCAGCGCCGTGCGCCGCTCTGACTCAAAAGCCACAAGCCACGCGCATCCCCCTCCACGAAATCTGCCTCCCAGCGACTGCTCGCAGCTCAAACACGCTACCACATGCGGTCCGCTGCCAGCACCACCCATCTTACCGTCGTCATACGCCCCCCCGCCCTGGCGGATCTCCAGCGCCGTGCGCCGCTCCGACTCGAAGGCCGCGGATCTCCAGCGCCGTGCGCCGCTCCGACTCGAAGGCCGCGCGCCACACACTTCCCCACATCAAAACCGTTACCCTGTAACCGCATGCCCCCTCGCGCCTGACCAAAAACCACTCGTCCAGGCAGGCCCGTAACTCAAAAAAACGCCGTTATGCACCGCCAACACCACCCATCTCACCGTCATCGTACGCCCCCCCGCCCTGGCGGATCTCCAGCGCCGTGCGCCGCTCCGACTCGATGGCTGCGCGCCGCCGCGCGCGCGGCATGATGCGCCCGCCCTCCTCCGCCAGATCCTCCGCCAGATCCGCGAGCTCGCGGTCCGACAGTTTCGCGAGCCCCAGCGTGCTGAGGTCGCCCTCGTCGTCCGAGCCGTCGTGCTGCTTGTGCTTCTTGGCGGGCGCGGCGGCGGCGGGGGGGGCGGCGCGCGCCTTGCCCTTGCCCTTGCCCGCGGCCGCCGCTGCGCTGGCGG